>CAJUYH010000569.1:11209-60192 GCA_910591685.1 Galerucella tenella
GTAGACAAACATATATATATATATATATATATAATGTAGTGGTGGTGGTGGTGCGCCGTTTTTCATTCATATTTCCACGGATCTGGTGTGAACGTCGATGTGTCTGTGCGCATTCATCGAAGCAATAGAACGTGTGTGTTGCGGCGATGGCAATCGATTTTTAATGGGACGCTCGTCATAAACCGGCATTCGACTCTCGCACGGGCAGCTTTCGCCCACTTTTCTCACGTCTATTTGGTTATACATCTATATATATATATGGGACTTTGGTATCGAACGTAAATTCCCGTAGGTCGGGGTTGAATTTAATTCTGCATTTTTTTTGTTCGTTGAACTATATTTCATATATCTTACAATTCATTTAATTTTTTTTATATTTCATTCAATTTTTTTTCTTCCTCTCATTTATTTATTTATTTATTTATTTATTTATTTTACTTAAAATTCATACCTATATATGAAAGCATCAGTGGAAGTTGCGGTTCTTCACTGATTTCACGAAATATCTTGTCTATCGTATTGTGGTTATGCGGTTGCTTTTAATATATATCTATACAGCTATAGATGGATATATGAAATTGATGCAACGGTATACTTACAATGAACGTAATATATATATATATATATGTATATATATGTGTGTGTATCGTCAGTATATGCAATAGAATGCAATCGAATAGTCAGTATGATATCAATTGTTAAACTATTCATAGTACCAGATTTGTACGAATAATATATATTATAATTACTTGAAACATTTCACTCAAATAATACTCATAATTAAATTACACTCTATAATCATACATATGACAGTATGATTCATATTATCGCAAATTATTTTTCCATTCAGTTTCATCATCATCATCTTTATCAAATAGAATTATTTTTTATTATTCACATTTTTCATTATTTAATTGTGAATGATTGGCAAAAAAACAAAAAAAAAACGAAATATTACTGTTGCACAATACGCACTCATGAAAATGGAATGTGATAAAATATATTTTTTTTTTTATGTTTTACTTCAACTGTATGAGCCATTAGTAATGAACGTGGCGAAATAAATGAAATGAGTGGTCAATGTCAACTGCTTGTCTCTCAAGGTGGATCGTATGTCTTCAAACAATCAAGCCCTTTTTTCTTTTAATTTCACCCCGGCTGCTATCTAATTATGTTTGCCATCCTGAGTGCTATACATTACACTATTATAAATATATATGTATATACATTTTTTTTTCAATTATCCCGTGATGTTTAATTAATTATAATTATTGTTGTTCATTTTGCACAGTAGCTAAATAATTATTCGCGTATATCCAAACTATTTAAGCGATTGTAAAATGTGATTGAACAAAGCAATTGATTTAGTAGGTATTGATGTAATTTACACATGAAAATAAAAAAGTGTATAGGGCACGTTTTAATTTTATTGGAATGCTACATGTATATGGAATTGAAAGAAAGTGACAAACTAATGAAAATTCAATTATAATTCCCGAATGTAATTGATGTGCTATTTAACAACATGTGACTTAGCCATCCATCAAATTGAGTATAATTTGTTTCGCTCTGGGATATGCATGTGAATGTATATATATCTACATGTAGATACCATGCATTGAGATATACACCGCGTGAGTGTATGCGCGTACGTGTGAATAAGTGTGGTCCGTTTAACCCGGAATAAAAGTTGTTTCATATTCATTCTATGTTTTTTTTTTTTTTTTTCCATTCACTTTTTATAGTTATCATATTCAATTTTCCAATAATCGAAATTCCACAGATATTTATCATGTAATGACACGGTCAAAAATAAAAAAATCTTCCTCATAACACCATACACAAATTAATATAAACACATATTTATATATATTAAATTGTGAAAAATATTTAAAGGAAATAAGATGTAAAATGAAAAATCAAAGGTTATCTCAACTTTATGTAGAAAATTATATTATTCAGGTAAATAGAACCAGCATCTGACTATATATCTCTATGTTATATATATATATATATGAAAGGAAATTTTGATGGGAAATAAGAGGCATGAGAATCCCGAGAATTTCGTAATATGCATTTCCACTCTCAACTCTTTCCCTTTCTCTTCTATTCCCTTCTGATCTTGCAAGTATTTTCGTCGCTCCAATGGTGAGCTTGATAATGAGGCGATGTTGGGTGAGATGAGAAGCACCGTAAGAGGGAGAGAGAAAGAGAATACATATATGCGAGCCTGGAGGAAGGCGGCCGTGCGGGCCATGAACGGATGAAGGATAAGGTTTTCGCCTGAGCGAAAGTGCGAGAGAAAGACTTGGATAAATATAGAGAGTAACAGAGATAGTGAGGGTGGTTTAAGCCACACCCGCAAAAACAGCCCCCTGTACAGCTCGCCAGCCGACCGAGCGAATCGACCGAAAGCCCCACCACACGCGACAAGTTCGACTCAGCTTGCAAAAGCTTCGTAGGATGCTAACGTGGTGGACTCTCTACTCTATTCGCATTTTACTCTTCCACCACGTTCCCAACACTTTGCATGTGTCTATGTATGTATGTATGTATGTATGTATGTATGTATGCATGCATGTGTAGAAATTACTTCTATCCTTATCCTGGCTATTAGTATTTAACTCTTCTCTCTCAAACACTTTGATACTATACAAAAATTTTCCTTCTTCTATTATGTCGTTGACCTGTACATACATCGCTACATGTGTGTTTCAACGTGTATATACACACATATATATATATATATACATACATTGTATGCGCGCGTGTGTATATAGGTAAGTATATATATAACAAAGAAGGAAAGTGCGAAAAGCTCGGCTTTTTGCGCGCGAAACTTTTCGAAACTTTTTGTGGGCGCGGGTTAAGAGAGGGTCAGAGTGAGTTTACGAAAAAGAGTAAAAGAGAGAAATAAAAAATTAAAAATAAAAGGTGGAGAATGTTAAGGAGAATAATGAAATTATTTTGCGAGGGTCTAATTGCTCAGGTGTTGTTTAAACACTTGGAGTATCCTCCTTTTTTTTTTATCTTATCTCAGTGTTTGTCTTATTCATTATATATTATATTTTTATATGAGGCATTCAATTACTTGCGTGCAAAAAATCTACATAAATATCAATAATAATAATAATAATAATAATATTTATATCAATACGTCCAATCAAATGTAATAATTTTGTTTTTCAAACATTAGATGTATTTATTCAGTTAGGATTTGGACACGGCTGTATGAAATTGATTTACAATTCCAATTCAATGTTTTCCTCAGTCCACATACACTTTTATTCAATTCTATTGAAAAATAATAATATGCATAATTAAATGAAATATCGCGGCATTTTTTGAACAAAAATTTGATAAAGTTCATCCGTAAAGATGAATAAAAAATAATATCCATTGCACTTTTTTTTCCTATTATTTTTTTTTGATGGGTGATAAAGAGACTGAAAGTCATTGCCAAGGACTTTATGACTGGGATTATAGTGAAGAGTATTTATTTTCCTAGAGATAGATTGTGTTGGTTGAGGCGGATGTTGGAGAAACAGTAGAGGGAGGGTGCTGTAAGGGATCGCGACGGCTTTAATTAAGGCAAGTGGAGGAAAGAAAAATCCCGAGGGAATTTATAGAGGTCCGTTATATGTAGTCGTGGCGCGTGTGGGACCCAAAGGGGAAATGGCGAACGACGTATTCCAGGACTGAATATCCTGCAAGTATAAATGTGAATGTGAGGATCGTTGGGAGTTCTATACGCACAAATACGCACAAGTAAACTATTTTATATACACTGCAACCAGCTAGTGTTCAGTAATTTGGACCTTTGTAATGACGGTATATTATCCATAAAGGCCTAAATACAAACTACATCTTTTCTTTGTTAATTTTTTACGGAATTATACCAAAAATTAAATCATCATTTAATTCTATAAATTTTTTTGTCTTATTTATTCTTTTGTTTAGTCATCCTTTTACTTTTGTATCACTTTTTACCATGTGCGCTAATGCAATAAACATATTGATGTTGTTGTGAATTTTAAAGTGGCTGGTGCTGAGGTTAATTTTTCTTTTCATTTGTTATTCAAATATAAAATATAAATACAATTTGTATTTTTAAAAATGTTTTGAATATTTAATTCACAAGATAAATCGTAATAATATAAAGTACAGTACAAGTTATTTGTCAAAATTGTGTGATTGTTGCCATTTTACTTAAAATCTCCAAACAATTAGGGTATGCTAAATTAAAACTTCACTTCATGGTTCAGATATTCGTCGGTATAGCGGTATAATTTCGATTAATAATATATTAGGGCGATAATTAAATTATTTCAAAATGGAAAATTTCATAATTTATAGATATATTTTGTGAATATTTTTTATGGAATGAAAATTACCATAAAATTTGAAGGGGAATTACTTATAAAGAGATTACGAAGGTTTCATGCGAAATTTATAAAGTGTATACACCGTTATCTCGTTGCATTTTCCATTGAAGATACACAAATTAGCTGTCATATTTTCGATATACAAATTGTGAATGAATTAATGGTGAAGGAATGACATTACAAGTCAAAATAAACGACAAAACATTTGAGAATGAAGCTTTTCCAGGATAGACATTACGTATATATACATAAAAGGAAAATTTCAACGACTATTGAAATAAATCAATCACTGAAGTATTGGAAAAAATAAATAAACCCATAAATAACCTTGGGATTTTTCTTTTTATATATATTTTTTTTCTTTCTCTTTATCGCACATTTATTTATCTTTGAATTTTGCTATATGCCTGATGTATTTAGTCGTGTCGATTTTGTGATGTGATGAGTGTGTGAAAAAGAGAAAGAGAAATTGCGAGACGAGGCGGAGTGCGAGAGAAAGTGAGGGAAGAATGAATGTGGAAAGACAAAAAAGGAGAGTATGGAAAAAGAGATTCAAGTGAGTGGCACGTGCGCGCTCCTCGATCGTCCTTAATTGGTTTGTTCTCACAATCGTCTTTTTTATCTTTTATTTTTTTATTTATATATATTGCTTTTTTTTTTTTCAATTCCACTATAATTCGTTAATTGCTATTTACATTATTCTTCGTGAAATACACATTACATCCTCATACACCATATCTAGTATAACAATCCACATATTTTTAATCCATTTAATCGACTTAATCTTTGCCTTTATATCTCAATATTCCAACGAGACTTATCTATCATTTCATTTTCATTCCCAATCAAATTTTATTCACAATAATATTCCATCCCACTTATACACTTCAATATTTCATGACAATTACAATAATATTTTCATAATATCTACTAATTCAAATAAACAAACATAATTAAAAATAGAACAAATATTAAATCGCGCAATAATAATATTTCAATTAAATTCCGTCAATCGATAATAATTATTAGCATATATACATATATCTGTGAGTAATTAGCTGCATTTATTCGATTGCATAAGAGCCATCAGGGCGGACCATATACATATATATACAAACTCTCTTCTCCACTCGTAGCGTCGCACGTCCGTAGCACTCTCTCGTGTGCACGAGACCGCCCGTGAATTGCCAACAGAAATGTACTCCAGCCTCGGCTATACCCATTTTCCCTCGTGAATCCTCTTGAATATATGTTATCGCATCGTGGCCAAAGAGAATCAAGAGAATAAGAGACAGAGGGCGTGAGATAGAGTGAGAGAGAAAGTTGCAATAGCGACATACAACAGGAGATGGAACGAGTGAACGGGGTGCGGTCGCGACAATGAACGCCAACCAATAGATATGTCGACGTGCGAACACAAAATCGACTGCAGCACAGCGCATAATGTATATATATATATATATATATACATACTAGATTACTTCTGTGTTAGATAGAACGCATTCGTGCTATTTGTACTCGTGTTTATATATTGCTTCGCACTGTATATATATATACATATATATATAAGCATGAGTGACCGAGTGAGAAAGAGAGTGAATGAGAGAGGAAATACTCTATATCACGAGCGCAAAGAAGTGGACAGCCTGGCCCTGACACTCAGAAGCACCATCAGTTATATAGAGATTGCCAACTGCGCGATCACCATGTGAGAGTGAGAGAAGAATAGGGTGAGAATGAGGTGGGGGTGATAGTGCTAGTGGCATTCGCGGTTTATACAGTTGGGGGAGGGGGGCAGCGGGTGTATACTTTTCATTTATGTTTTTTTGTTTTTTAATTCCACACTTTCATTTATCAACAGTTGGGTATTATCAGCATATTTTTTTTATTAATTTTTGTTAATTGATGGTTGGTATTTTTGGTAGGGTGCAATTATTGAAGTTGAATGCCACAAGTCAATAATTAGTTTGTATTTCGTTAGAGTTTATAAGTTTTTCAATTTATATTTGTTTGTATATTAATTTTTTTTTTCGTCTTTTTTCTTTTTGTTTTCTTTTTCATTGATGGAAGTAGCGCGAACCGATTATGGTCAGCTGCACCCTTTCTCCTCTTTTTTTTTTTATATACAATCAAGCAGCATGTCGATGCATGTATATATTTTGCCATATGCATATATATATATATATACATTTAGAGAGAGAGAGAGAGACATGGAAGCAAACGAGGTGACTCATATTGTTGCGAGTGCATTCAATTTTCCTACTTCTCGTTTTGTGTATATATATATGTATATGTATATGAATAAAAAAATCTTTTACGTTAATCAAGAGTCGATCGACCACGCGCCGCTTCAGCAGACGGCGAACGGCATTGTTCTCATCATCCACGATTGGTAGACGCGATTAAAGTCCACACACCTCATACCACCATATACATTCATGGCTGCATCATGAATACATCACTCATTAAAGCATCAAAAAATTATTATTATTTTTGTTTTATATTTGATAATTTACTTTTTTTTCTTTGTGTATCAGTTTTCGATATCTGCTGTCCACAACAATATTTTCCATCTTTGTACAGTTGAAAAATGCAACTGTACCAATCATTTTCTTCATTAGCATTGTCGATATCTTTATCTGGCTCATCAATTTCTTTATTTATTTATTTTTCAACTATTGGCCAGTGAACATTTTTATTTATTCAATATTCAATTTATTGTTGGTAATTTAGATTTTATAATAATATTTTATTACTGTGTATGTTGGAGAGGACAAAAAAAAAGTATTATGAATTGTGATCGTTGATGAAAAAATATAGAGACACGCACCGAATTTTGTCGATGATTTTTCACAATGATTTTTCCCTAAAATGTCTGCCAGTCTGTACATATACATGTGGAGATAGAGTGGGTGGAGAAGTGGGCGGTGAGGTGGTCAACCCCAAACGGAGGGTGGCAAGATGGCGGCACACGGTAAATCGATGGAGGCTAGTCACAGCAAAAGCGCCCTCGCCTCCGCTGGCCTCAAACTCATCCGCCGTACCCTTCCTCGCACTCTCTTTCTCTCTTTCTCTCTCATATTCTCTCTCGTCATTACCCCATCTCTATTCCCCTTTAACCTCCTACTCTCTATTCCTCTCCCTCACCCTCTTTTCGTATATGTATACCCTGGTACTGCCACGTTCGACCTCGACGATCACCTCATTTTCGAGCTTCACGCAAGCGCCCGCGCCCTCACACACTCGTCGTTGCCTTACAATCACCTGCGTAATTTTAATATCAACTCTCCACAAATTTTGCATGCGGCAGCGTTCGAAAATCGAAAAAAAAAAGAAAAAAAAAACCCGAAAAAATAAAAAAAAAAGATAAAAAAGAGCAAGAATAAAAAAC
The DNA here is from genome assembly GCA_910591685.1 of Galerucella tenella. NCBI lineage: Eukaryota > Metazoa > Arthropoda > Insecta > Coleoptera > Chrysomelidae > Galerucella > Galerucella tenella. The sequence continues at coordinate 18,986 of CAJUYH010000569.1, forward strand.
GGAAAAACAACTGAAAAAAAAAATCATCATGAAAAATTATACTCTATTTCATTTTTGTTTTCATTGTGATTTCTTTTTTTTGCCATTACTGAAAATGAAGAAAAATAATTTTTTTTTTTTCCATCACTTCAATTCATCACAATGTCTTTCAATAGAGTTCACAATAATAGATTTCATTTATTTCAGATATAACGTAAAATTGCGAGATGAACTGTATGTAGCAATATGAGTGAAGAAGAACGAGATAAAGTCAGTGATGAAAGTGCAAAAAAAAAAGGAATAAATAAAGTGAAATAAAAATATATTGTATAGCCGTGGACATAAATATAAAAATATTCTTGGACGTCCTCCGATCACGATTAAAACTCTGGCAATTGCCGCCAAGGGATAAAAGTTGTAAAGTTAGTTTGCTATCTATCAGCGATGGACGGGTCCATAGATCAGACAATGGCTCCAACCGCGTGTGTGGCTCTGGCTCCCCAGCATCAAACGGCGAAATTATTGTCGTTCACCATCAGCATCACCGGCAATAGTTAGTGCACATAGGTATACATATATATATATATATATATACACTATATCGAGTGGTCGCCACATCGCACACCTCATCCAATGAGCGAGAGATAGAGAGTATATACCACAGGGTGCAATTGTTCGCGCGCGCGACGATTTATTTTTCTGGGAAAATTGATGCCACATGGTTGCAATGTAGATATATTTTTATATATATATATAGACTATTTATATTTTGGCGAGTATTTTTGGAGAAAATGCGCACGACTTTTCACCAAATGGAAAACCTTGCACATTCTTAAATATGCAACGTAGCTGCAGACCATTCTTTTGTTATATCAATATAGTGATTCCATATTTTCACTTTTTGCCTCAATTTTTATTTATATTCTTTGGATAACCATCTATGTATGCACCACCATAAGACTTTATAGGTTATTGTTACCATACGCATATTTAATTTAGAGAATGTTGCAACATGCACTAAATGGTGTGGAATATCCCCCCCCCCCTGCCGCCCGCGGAAGAACAAAATGAACATTATAAAAAGTAAAGAATATTTTTTTTCTTTCTTATTATCGACAGCAAGTTCCATATCTCGCTCGGTCCATCTTTTCATTACATTTTCGTTATTTTTTCGGCCTTGAAAGAATATTTCTAATATTACTATTATGTATATAAGAATGTGTACTAATTCGTCCGGTCATTGCTCTCACAAGTACAATCGCTAATTCAATCAAACAATTTTTTTTTTTTTGGTTCATCCGAAAAATAACAATTTTTTTAGCTCGCTACGGCCGAACGTGGAATACGTTCATTCAATTACATTTTTTTAATTTTATAGTAATTTATTAATAAAATTGTATGAAGTATGCAGTACTGATGGTGATTTTAACGGAAAAATTCCAACAAAACAAATGTATTGTGCTATAATTATTTTACTCAAAGGTATAGAAAAACTAATGATGCTGCTGTGGCTTTAAATATGCAATTTGTTCAGTGTAAACATTATGACCAAATAAATATTTATACGCTCATATAAAATTCTGCAATTTATTTTATAGATGTGAATACTATTAACTGTATAAATAAAAATATATATAATACGAAATTGATATATCTTGATGCCATTGGAAGTAAAAAGTAAAAGGAAAAATAAAATAAATATGCAAGATGCTCACGGGTTGATAAATAAATATTTGATGTATGTATTTTAAATGATGGATCACAAAGTAGAGTTTCTCAGTAATAAACCACATAGGGGAGTTGTTTAACATCGTAAATATGTAACTTGACTATCAATGAGTTACGACACGTCATTATGGCACTTATATATAGGTATACATTTCTATTTTTATTTATTTTTGATGTGGTCGCGTCTTAATTGATCTTGTGAACTATTATTGGATCGGATTACCATATGTGGATATAAATATACTGAGGAGGTCGAGGATATGGAAAACAAAAAATTTATTATAAAATGTATTTTGAAATATTAATTAATAAATGCAAACTAATTAAAGTTAACAACTGATCGGATGAAATAAAAACCAACAAATTATTTTATTTCATGATCACTATAAATCTATTTTACTTCATACTTTTATTTATTAACAATGAAATTAAATACTTTTGTGAACAATTGTTACAAAAATCAACATTCTCATACAATTTGAAGGGAAAATGTTTGATAAAAAATTAACTTTTACTGAAATTTTATTCATAATTGTAGAAGGCAAAAACAAAATATCCTTTTTCTTCACACAATATTATTTTTTATTTTTTTTGTATATTGGATATATGGTATTATAAACATGAGGAATCCACTTTTGTGAAATTCCCATAGATTCTCATAATCGTTGCATAATTAATACAAAAATTAAAAATAAATTAATACAATATCAGTCGCCAAAATGTCGCGTATCAATTCATATAAAAATTTCGTCAAATAAAAATAAATACATTTTTTTTTCGCATAGCACCCAAAAAGATTACATCCAAGATTTATTTCACGCATTCAGATTTTTCATTTTATTTTTCCTCAACTGCGGGTTAATACTAAATCCCATGCAAAAAAAATGAAAAAAAAATGAAAAGTAAAAAAAAAAAAGAGGACAAAAGCTCAGCTACTGTCAACCGAGCATGAGTGACTGGCTTGAAATAATACATACATAGGTACATACATATATAATATATAAAGAAATATATATAGTCATATATACATACATATACATGCATAAGGTGAAACGTGGGCGTGTCGTTAATAAACCCTGAAGAAGGGTGATTAATCATCGGCAATCTTGGTAGATCGGACGTCGTCCCATGCAAATAGTACGCCGGAGATGTTTGGCATGGACGCGCCGACGTTAACTTGATGGGATCTATATACATATACAAACACACACACATATATATATATATATATATATATATATATATATATATATGTACATAGTCAAACCGCGACCCGGCGCGGCCACTTCGTTTCATCGGCCAAATGAGATATATCGCCAATGCTCCCCCGCTGTCCAAAGGAAATCAAGAGGAGCGATGAGGAACGTTGGGAGAGTGAAACAGATCGAGTCAGACGACATGGTATATATATAACGATAACCGGAGTAATAGATGTGCAAGAGTAAGAGAGAGGGAGAGAGAGAAAGAGAGAGAGAGAGAGGCGGGGGGATAGAGAATTGACGATAGGGAGAAATAGGAGGTGACGTGGTATCTTTAATTCAAATATTGACTGTTCATTTATCAAACGGTCGAGCTTCGATCCGTACTAATTAGCTTTCTCATTTTTTGCTTTTATTCACATATGCATTATTCACATCATTATCATTAGCACCAATATATCATGACGATATCATTTAAATATTTTCAATTTTTTATCATATTATATATATTTTTTTTTATTGTGTTTTATTTTTGTACGCTTACCTGTGCGATTAGATGTAAATTGTTATTCTTGATAGATGTATTTGTGTTTAAGTATGTATGTGTATTTGGGGTGATTCAAATTCTACTTATGCAGTATTGCTGATTTCTGTTTATTAAATATGGCTGATAGCTCAACCTCTAGGCGTTCGTGACACCAGGTTTGGTTGCACATACATGTATATATATATACACACACACACACAGACACTCGTGTACACGCGCTCGTATATATGTACACAATTGCGTGATAAGCATCGTATTATTCGCAAATATGTACATAAACTGTGTATGGGAATAAAATGAATTTTAGCAATAATATGCGAATGATTGTGATAATGACACTATGAACTTATGTGCAGTTAGAAAAATTGTTGATTTACGAGCACAAAGTTGTTTTTTTTTTTTTTTTTTTCGCTTATTTATATAAACAAATGCGAGAATGCATACGGTAACTGTAAACTTTCGGTGAACTGCGACTGGCGAAATGACTGGCTGGTGATGCAACATAAATTAAACTGCATATAGAACGTGTATGCAACCCCAATCATTTCACATCCCATGGTCATTTCGTGCTGTGCGTATTATCGAGCGATTGTATTTTATTTATGAGTGGGGAGTGTATAACTGATTTTAGTTTGTGAAAATGTGTATGGATGTTTGTGTGGGTGCAATGGGTGGATTGAATCAGTAGGTGTATCAAATAATAACTTTTTCAAATAAAAATAAAAACACAAAAACATTGCGTATTATTGCGTATGAATAACAATTTTGGGCATGACCATCAGGCTAAAATATTTATAGTGTTTCGTTGGATATAGTGGCAGCAGTAATTGCAGTCGGGGCCTGGAATCATCAGACACAAAATATGAATTAAAAATCACAGGAACTCGTTTATTCTATGAGCGATGATAAATTAAAGAAAAAAAATAAATAAAAAATACAACCGATATAGATATTAAATCAATGTTTGATCAATCTAATATTTATTCAACCTTTCATATATTGCTCTATATTGGTATAATTTCATTTGCAGTTGAATTGTTTGCGTAGAAAACTGTTTTACCGAGCCGCGTGTCCAATCGCAATTTCGTTGCGTTCGTTTTGGGGTCAATCCGCGTGACACAAGCCTCACAGTGGTTTATTCATTATTTAAGAGATGGCGCCAGAGGCATGCACGTTGTATGCAATATTTGTTGTCCTTATGTACAGTTGGTTGATATTCACACATATACAATAATACATGGTACGATGATAAATTTTTGATTCACCAATATGGTAAAAATTTTTTTCTATGTGTATAATATTATTTTATTCACTTACAATTTTCGTTGGGAAAAAACTCTGTCTTATCTACACTGTGTGTATATTAATTTATCACAACAAACATTTATATTCGTTCCATTTATTTTATTCATTGCAATATCCAATAAATATGATTGATGATAATAATAATTATGTAAATATCTAAATAGAATATTGATAACTCATCTTATTATATTCATACCATAAATAATAAATTATTTATACGACATAAATTGAAATAAGTATTTGATATGGTATTTCAGTGTTCAGTTTATGCATCACACGCATAAAATTTTCCTCTCGCCATATATGTCAAAGCAGATGTGAATTGTGAAAAATTAATGGAAAATATATTTTTCATTCTATCAAAGATAATATTCAAAGGTTGTATTTCTCCTATTTTTTTTTTTTTTGACTATTCCTGTTGAATAATTGTTCAAATATTTATCGCTCTCAGTAAGATTGATAATTTCATTTATCAATTTGTTTTATTCCATCCAATAATGAATAATTAGAATGGCAAAAATGTGAGAATAATCGAATACAATAATAAGTATTATTCTATCTAAAGGAAAAATGTATTTATTTTATTAAAAACTAAACGAAATTTCCTTTCTCATTTATTTATATGGAAGTAAATAATGTGGACGATTTCATCAACGGAAACAATCCCTCGTGGGATGGTCAGTGGTATTTCGCGTTGACAGCAAACAAAGGCCAAGAGGTCCGGCGTGTGTGGCATTAAGGACACATCTGGACACAAAGTGGTGACATTTCGTGGCTGTCCATTTATAACTGCGTTTGCTCTCTTTGTCTGGCGGCCGCGCAACTACTTAGCAACATATTTTATGACGCATACACACAAAAACAACAACAACAACAATAACAACGACGACAAAACCATATAAATATGAATGAATATATACATGTGAATGTGTAAATGTACACAGCAAGAAAGAGATATGGCGAAAGACGAGATGAGTATGAGAATAGAGAGGGTGGGCGGTGTGAGTGCGAGCAGAGAAAACGGGAAAAAATGTGAGAGAGGTGTTCAAAAGTTTACGTGAAAAACAGCCTCAGGAAATTGCGAGGAAATGGCCAACGACGACGCTTAGTCTTTCTCGCACGTTCTCATCCGCTTTGAGTCATAAAAAATTTATAGACGCGTGAAAGTTAAAAAATCAACAATGAAGGAGACATGAAATATTATATAAACCTTCATCCATCCACGCACACACACATATATATACATATATATTTATCCATGGAATTAGATATGTAAAAAGTATATTGTTACAATAAGAAGAAAAAGAAAAAACAATAACTAAGCAATTTAAAACTTGCTCTCTAAAAAAAAAAGAAAAGAAAAGAAATAATCGTAAATTAATTGCGAATCAATAATTTTATTTTACACTTTATACTTTTTGATACAGCACTATCGCTCTCTCGATATTTTCTTCTTCTTATATACATACATATATTTTTTATGTCTCTGCAACAAACAACACTTTATTATTCCGAGTAATATCTTTACATTGCGACTATATATATATATATATATATATATATGTATATATCTATACTGCGTACATGGACGTGTGAATTTTACGAGGGTATTCGTCACTTGGCCACGTTTTATTTTACGACACAAGAAGTCGTTGACACCGTCACACCGTTCGATGTAGATTTGATTCAACTTGAGATAGGCCATCGTATAAATTTTTTTTTGCATCACATCAGCAAAGAAAAATTCGAGATACAGTTGGCAATTTTCCATATACATATACGAGTACATGTATCCAAATGTTGTATTTACAATACATCCCTTACATTTTACATCCCCTGAAGACATAACCATCTGGTTTGTGTGTACATTTTCCATTATAGTATCGCAATACAAAAACTTCCACGAGCAAGATCGTAACAATAATATACTTGCGAGGGTGATTCTAATAATAATAAAAGAATACCTATGTACACGCAAAAGTTTCAAAGACAATCCTAAAGACAAACTGTCTTCATTCCCATTCTCGTGTCATCAAAAGTCTTATACTATTCCACTAAATTTATATTTATACATACAAATAAAAATATATAGATACTCAGGAGCTTTTGTATATTGCTCTACATCAAATGTAAGAGGCAGCTCTCATTGGATTATACTTCGTAAAACACATTGCACTCTATTCCATGCTACATTAAATTCACATTACACTCTCAACGCACTTATCTATACATCTATATATGTATGTATATATATATATATTTATAGACTACAATATAAAGGGATAGATACGACAAAATCGTTGTTGAACGAGATTGTAAATCAGCATGTCGCCACACAGATCCAATTATCAAATTGTCCAGTCTCGCGTATGCCTTGGAGACAAGGCACCAAGTCAGTCGATGAAGATATGCTGTCCACAATGTATATATATATATATAGGCGTATGTGTATTTATATATGTACAAACTTGAGTGTACGACGAAGGAAAATGTCGTTGTATACTGAGAAAGGCAATAGATTTTACGGGGGTTGAACAAAACCGCGCAAGACAGAACACAACAACGAGAACAAAGATTTACGACTTGATATAGTGTATATGTATATGTTTAGAATATAGAGACGAAGTTCGTTTCAGAAGTGGTGCGAATAGTCTAATCTAGTTTTCAATGGGTTATCGTTGGGGCAAACTTGGGGCTGACCATGAGATGGGTTTTGAAGATGAAGTACTTTATCATCATCAGGCGTAAGGAAAAACGAATAGTAAATGAATGAAATTTGATTTTAAAATTGTTATATTTTGTGGTGTAGATAATTAGCGGATTTATAATGGTAATAATGGTTAGTGAAAGAGAATTACGTGCGCCGGAAAGGGGCTGTTAGTGTGGCAAACTCGGGGCGGAAGTGCGTGCGGAAGTTGTTGTCGGTCATGGATCAGCCCCTCCTTTATACTCGCAATATAACAACGCGGCACGCGAATAATGTACTCGGTGATTAAGACATTGCGATAAGTTATAATAAAGATTTATATTGGTTGAATATTATTGATGTGCGTCAACAATAATTTTATTTTGCTTTATTGCATGTACAATATTATGTTGAATTCGTTTTTTATTTAATTTTGTCAATTTAATCATTTTTTTTTTTAGCATTGGATAATTTAAGGACGATATGTGTGTATAAATGTTTATGATTCGAACTTTATATGGTGCATTTAATGATTGGGTATGTGTTTTAGTACTGTGACGAATAGTTGATTGAGTTTACGGTCACCTTTCTGTGCATTGTATGTGTTTGTGAGAATTATCCAAATGTGCAATAGAAAAAAACTCATAGGACAAATAAATAAAATAAGTTTTTACTCCACACTTTATCGTTGTCATTCAGCAGTTTGTTATTTTTTTTCCTTTTCAATATTCCATGACTAAATAAGTTGATAGGAAATAGTGTTAGTGTTTGTGTTTTGTTAATGGATTTAAAGGTAGATATGCGAATTATATGTAAAAAAAAATCTTTTTTATGATAACCCTGGTTGCCATTCTTTTTTTTCATAATAATGTATAATATATGATTAACATAATATAACTGTTAGAATTTTTGACTATATCGCTAACGCTTTGAAAAATATTACAATAATGTATATTGAATGATAAAAGTGTTAATATTAAATAATCATAAAATGTCATTAATTATCTAAAATTCTTCTACTCATTTCTTATTTAAGTAAAATTTGTAATGAATTCCAATGGTATACATATATTTTTGAGGCTTGATCTTTTTTTTTTATTTTTTTTTTCTTTTGCACTCCAATTGAACATTCATTTATAAAATAATTGTTTGATTGTTCAACGTGGTTTGTGGAAAGAGTTTGGGAAATATCCACATGAAAATCCAGCGAAATATGAAATAGTGAGAGGAAGAAAGAGAGAGGAAGAGAGTGAGAGGGAAGTTAGGTGTATATATTCGTGAAAATATCAATTGAACCAATTCATCGGGCGGTTTTCTCAGTATTGCCATCGAGCAATACACTATATAAAAACTGATATATACGCGGCGAAGTAAATTACACCGTGTGCCCATCGACCACATTAGTTCGATCCATGTCCATTACGTTTCGTGCGATAACGAATTATCACTTTTATTTTTGTATCATATTCATTGGTACAAATTTGACCACTTTATCAGATTGTCCAAACTTTTATTTCATATTGTGTCATTTTTCTATTGTAAATCGAGAGAGTGTGAAACATGAATTCAATATTTGTTTCGTGGCCATTCAATAGCATTTGAAATTAAAAATTAACAAATACCATTACTATTGCCATTGGTGCTAGTTCTACTAAGCCTTTACAAAACGTGAAACCAATTAATGTTTAACATTACAAGCTGATTATGTTGTCACCTCTAGCATCACCAATATTGATCCAAATTGGACCGTTTTAATCGCACATAACGCTATTCCATATTCTATATACCTTTGCAATAATTGAAGATCATCTTGTTTACATTTCCAATGATTTGCGCTGGAACAAGCTATGTAATGAGATATATTATATATATATATATATCATACTGTTTATTTAATTGTGTGCAATATACGATGAATTGTAATATTATTAATTTTGATACAATTATTGTTGAATATTCTGATAGTTTAGGAAATTTTCAGAATTGTTAAAGTGGTAATTACGATTTGTTATATCTGTTCATTCTATTTCTCATCAAATTAAATTACACAATTTCGGAATTTTAATAAATTGTTTATGATATACAAATTCCACAGTTGGAATATGAATACATATATATATTACAAAACCGTTGGTGCATGAATACACCGACGACGGTTTAATTGAACGCTGCAAAATATAATTCTACACATAGAAACTAAATAACCATCATCTATGTGTATACATGGATCTATTGAAAGTTTGTTCATATATGAATATTTAAATATAACTTTTGATGTGAATATTATTTCATCGTGAGTTTCTTTTGCAATCGCATGTATGTGAAATAAATAAAAATTTATAGTTATACTTTTGTATGAGGATAACTAAATACAAAAGACGATATATCTTATTATACAATTTTAAATTGAATATTCGAATTTATTGAATGAATACTATGGATAAGAGAGTTGTTATCTAAAATATAAACATGACAGACATAACTTATTTCCGTATCAATTATAAATATAATATCACAAAGATATATTAATAATGATAAAAATTAATTTCGTTTTTTTTTTCTTGTGGGTGTGATAAACTATGAATGATTTAATTTTATTTAATATTATTACGCAGTTTCCTCAGATTGGAAAAACCTTCATAATTATGACGAATAAAATGTTATTGATGGTCGGCTGGTATGATAGTTCATGTTTGAATACGACTGATAAAAATATTCTCTGATATTCTTTGGTGATTCTTCAATATTTTTTCTAATGAATATTACGTTGCTTATGCGAATGATTAAAAGACCTACGAAATATTATAAACTGAATGAATTTAGCAATGTTACAATTCTTTTTTTAATTTTTATCGCACTACACAGAGTTATTGAAAAACATATGAATAATCTTTGATGTTTGATTTTATATCTCACTGCACAAAAATTTAGTAAAATTGTCTTGCATATAGAGCAAAACTGATGCTGAATTACACACAGAGAATTACTATCAGATAAATTGGAACACAATGTGCAAAAATATTATCTGTTCTAAACAAAATTATTTGGATTATTATCTTGGAATAAAAGTCGCACTGTTACAATTTTTTTTATCTCAATATTCAAGGTTTCAGTTATTCGTTTTCGACGATGATAACATCAATATCCAGTTATACGACACTGCTGTTAAATGGATTGTTTATATTGAGTAATCGAAAATATATTAGCTCATAAGTACTTGTACTAAAAGTTATTCTTATTGCATAAATTGTCAATGTTTGCATATACCTATACAATATGAGTAAAACACCGAATTCTATTGCAAATTGTTATCTGAGAAGCACAATAAAATTATTACTGATTAAGAAAAAATAGATATTTCCTACAAAGCAGCATCTTAATATCAACATATCTATATTTGGTTGGTGATATGGACAGCCAATAAGAATCAGGCGACAGCGATAAAAATCACAAGAATTAGTTTAAGTGGAACAAAACCAATTGAAAATTACAATCAACTGCTCCAGATCAGAATATGGATAATATTTCTTATCAAATATATAAATATGCGCGATTGTAATATTTGCGAGCAGTCGTCGAAAAATATTTGAGAAGCTGCAATTCAAATAAAAATAATATTAGCTCATTATTATATGTATTGAAATATTGTGAATTGTATTTGATATCATTATATTGAATGAAAAATATTTTTTTACAATCATGACGTGCAAAATTCTATTATTGTGTATGTTGTTGATGGTAGCTGTGACAATGATTCTTGCAAATCCAACAAATTGTTCAACCATTGGACAACCCGTAAGTCAATATCCCAATGCACACCAACAAATTCTATCTTTCACTTTTCATATATTCAATATTCATAAATTTAATTTCTGCTATCTGTGTTTATAGTGCCAACAAACTGACGATTGCTGTCCGCCTTTTCTTTGTCTCTTTTACGCATCGAAATGCGTATCATGACATCCGTAACCCCATTAAAATTATTGACACCTGAATTAAATAATGAAAAAAAAAAAGAAATGAAACTGTGGTATCGAAATAAATATATATATAATAAAAATGTACACTAATACGTTTCTTAATGTACAAAAATTTTTCAACTAAAAATTGTATATCTATTCAATGATTTCCATGAATAAGTGAATAATGAATATCATAAAGTACTCAACGAATGACAAAGGAAAATAAAAAAAAGTATTATTTGAATCCGAAATAAAAAAATAAAAATAAAATAAAATCAACTGCTCGAAATTCCGGTTATTTGATTATTAAATTATTCCGTTAAACTGAGTGTTAGCGCAGATGAATGTGTCTGTATTCTTCTTACAAAAGGTCAACACATCAATATTGAGACAGGAAGTTATCGTTCCATAGAGATATTAAATTCGTGCCAGTCAAGTATACATACATATAAGTACACCAGTGCAGACGCATATAATATCATTCTCAGCCGACACATCGAACCATTAACATCAGCATCGCGACAGTATTACGTTATAAAAACTGTTTACAAGTGAGTCACTCATTATTCACTGCAATTTATCTGTATGTAACGTGAAATCATATATTTTATATAACATTAAATACATTTTATTTACATTATTATATCAATTTTTAATTATTCATTATTCATATGTTCCTATAGTCACATTATATAAATATCATATTAACAATAATTCAACACTCATTACTATTTCCCTGTTATTATTTCACTATTTTTAATTAGTTCACATTCAAAACCCGTAATACTACTAATATAAGTAACAATAAATATTACTATTACCCATTGTCTATATATAAAAATGAACATTTATCAATAAATTGTGCGTACATAGTCAGTTCAATATAGAAATTGATTGTCCGTAATCGACATTGTTACACATTGTCTTTTGCCACGTATTCTCTTGGCCTTGTAACTCAAACTCAATGTCTCGGTTTGACGCAAGGTCTCTCTACGAGTATGTGTGTGTGTGCATGCGTGTGTGTCTATATATATATATATGTATGTATGGGTGTGTGTTGACGCGTAGATAGTTTATATCGAAGAAATTCGTATTAAGTCGTTGATAATATTTATCTATTTATTTTATTTTTTTTGCCGTTTCATTTTTCGTTGGCAAGGAAATATTTCAACTCATTTGAAAATGTCGAAGATTTTCCTCTTCGCTATTGTTGGACTATTCGTGGTAACACGAATCTCAGCACATGCTGATGATAAAGATCGCAGTTGTGGACAACATGGTGACCCCGTAAGTGCAATTGATAAATAAATGAAAAAAAAACTGCGTCATGATACATCACGTGTCATAGAAAAATATGTGATACTATTTCAATTCTAAATACAATTATTCTATATGATTTTATTTTATATTTTATTTATTTCAGTGTTCACAAGGCTGTTGCGATGGATTTAGATGTAATAAAGCGGCTGAAAGGTGTATGGTTATCATCAATGAGAATACATTGAATGATGCTCATTCTAGATTAAAACATGTGAAAGCAAATCTCATTGGACATGATGGCTCATCTAATGATGAGAGCTGTGGAAAGCATGGTGATCATGTAAGTATACAAACACATTCTTAACAATATCTCAATGTCACAGCGCACAATAATAAATAATAATATCATTATCAAAGATATATATTACTGACATATCATTAATGGAATATTTTTTTATTCTGATAAATTTCTATAATATCACTGAATGTAATATTACTTTTGGATATATGCAACATACGTTAGTTGACATTGTTAATAAAATATTTGCTTACATTTTTTTTTCTGCTCAATAATTCTCTGTTTTGTATCAATTAATTCAGTGTTCGCAAGGCTGCTGCAATGGATTCAAATGTAATGAAGCCGCTAACAGATGTATGGCAGTAACCAATACAGATATGTTGAATGAAGCGCATTCCAAATTGAAACATGTACAAACAAGATTTGCTAGAAGCTATTCGTCATCATCTCACGGTGGCCGCAGCGCCTGCGGAAAACATGGTGACTCTGTAAGTATATACACACACATATATACATATATATATATCAAACTGCCTTGAGACAAAATGATATCAGTGGGCAATCATAAAAACAGATTGCGAGTATTGAGAAAAAAAATATCAACTTTAATATTGCTAACACCATATTGATATAAATAAAATGAGTGGTGCTTGAGATCATCACTAGTCTTTTATGTTAAACTTTTATTAATGCAATGTTTAATATAATTTATTGCAGTGTTCATCTGGTTGTTGCGATGGACTCCGATGTAATCCAGCTGCTGGAAGATGTATGGTTATTATCACTACAGACATGTTGAAAGATGCGCGTTCCAAATTGAAACATGTAGAACCTGACCAAGTTGGAGCACGTGCATCGGCTCATTCTCCCAAAAATACTGGCTGCGGAAGGCATGGTGACTCTGTGAGTAGAGATAGTCAATCACTTGACAATTATGATGAATGACGAATTTTCTTTCACGATGTTTATTGATGAATGAATATTTTTCATTATTTATTTCAGTGTGACAAGGGTTGTTGCAGTGGATTCTCATGCAATTCGTATGCTGAAAAGTGTATGGCCCCTGTCACTACAGATATGTTGAAAGACGCGCGTTCCAAATTGAAGCCCGTACGTAAACCAGCTATTGGCGCATAAAATACGCGACGGAATTACGTGATTATTCATAACTGATATACTCATTATAAATCTGATGAAGAATTGTCAAATTAATTGTAATTGATTGGTTAAACAATATTAAAATATGATTGACAATATGAATTGTAGTTATAAAAAAAAGTCTATGTATTGAAATAGTTGATATAGAAATATTTTTCTTCAATAAATCTGGCTTTTACAGTTAATTATCTGCCATTTCCCTTTCCCACTATTTTACGCAATGATTTATGTAACAGTATGGTTGCCAGTGTGTATGAGTGAAGTGGAATGAAATACTAAAAAAAACCGTGTTATCGTAATACTCAAATGCTAATTTTCTACTTCAATTATTTTTGCATTCCTGTATGAACGCAGTATACAGAGGCCAAAGAAAGAATTTTGTTGAAGGATACGTTGCAGTATACACCTGAGAGTGTTTATAAATTAATGAACATACATTTAATGTGAACAACAAATAAAAATGTGTATTATTATATTGTAAATATTTCTTCGATGAATATTCATTCTATTGAACAAGAACAAAACCTTTGAATAATGACACGGATAATTTTAATAATTGTCATTTCCAGGTTTGACTCACAAAAGTAACTTCCACTTATTCGCGACATTATCTCATATGATTGGAACATACAAATACATTTTCTCATTCACAATCAAGATATTTATATCACTGTATTTCTTTTTTTTTTCTCTTGCATTTCAAATGTTCTGATGTGCTATTGTGTATATTAACACTGTCAACTGCACAATACAGCGGAGTTTTTTTTTTACGTAATACATACCATACAAAATACATGAGACATAAAATTATAATTGACCAATATTTAAAGACTCGTGAATAAATCATTATTTTCCTTTTAAATTAACAGTGAATTTGTGAATGTTAAATAAATGTTTATAATCTATAAATTTAAATTGATATAAATTTACAAACATAATGCGAACATACGTATACTAATCATTGTTATTTAGAAGCTCAAATTATCCGTGAAATATAATTATAAATAAACGTGAATGAATATTTGATTGATAATAAAAATTTTAATGAAGGAGGGTAAAACGTGGCAGTTTTCATATAGAGAAATCCTGAAACATTGTGAAAGCCGTCATGAATGAATATAAAAATATTGATTTTCAATTCGTTCATACAATGTGTTTAGAATAAAAAAATTATAATAATTAAATAAAAATTGTGATAACAAATAGCTCATTGAGAAATAATTGTATAAAAAACGAAAAGTAGTATTTGAATATTTTCAATTGCATAAATTGTTTAGTTGACATACGCGAGCATTGAATGCGGTAATAATCATTCAGATAATATGACAAGGCCAGGTGTGTACATCGGAGGTAGCATTAATTTGTTGCATGACTTATCGGCGATAAGCCCAATCGTGCTAGGTCTCAGCCATATGGCGATGAAATCACTTTCGATTCACGATATCGCTACGGCCACTAAGATTCTACACAATTGATAGCAGAAACCACCATGTAATCATGTATGATTTGGCACTCACCCATTCTACAAACAATTGTTGTTCCTCATGTGAATGAAACCATAGAACACACATTGACAAGATAATACTCTTCATTCAATGCAAAATAAAAAAAAAGTTAATAGATAAATAAATTGAATGAAAAACATAAAAACAATTATTTGAACAATTGAATAATCCGCTGTTATGTAGTAATGACAGCGGCAAAATGTCTCTCATTATATTGACTTGGGAGAAAATAAAGTTGAATATGAAAAAGTCATGCAGCAAAGTTTTTGTCAAAGACTATGAAAGCTACTTGAGCTCGTTATTACAGAAAAGTCCGCATCCATTTTAACTCTTGCGTATTCATCAATCGGCTTAAGTTTATAATAAGCGTCTCACAACTCTTTTCGTTTTTTCATGTGCCCTCGGCGAACTGCAATTCCTTTTCATGTTTATCTTGATAGTAAAAAAAAAAGCAAATAAAACAAAAAATTGATGTGAAAGTTAATAAAATAACTAATCTGATCGTTATTATTATTCTTCAAAAAAAAAAAAAAAAAAATGAAAAAAAAATCGTAGAAATATCTACAGAAATGATCAATTCTAATATTTTTTCATGGACGTAACACAGTCTTGTATGAATTATTGAGTTCGTGGTAATGATGAGGCGATAAAGGAACGAGAGAGAGAGATAACGAGAGAAAGAGCTTAAAAAAACAAATTTATATTACTTTTTTTTCTTTTTTTTTTTCATTTCTTTTCTTCTCCAGCTATGCTTCGATGAGTCCATGGTGTCATATCCAGCAAATATTTGTCCGGTCGTCATCTCTTATCTTATATGGGCAAAGCTTAACGTCCCATATGTCCTTTTTCTCGTCCTACATTTCTCGCTCACCCAAGCACACACGTTTACATAATATATATCCATATGTATATATAAAATAAATGGCTTTTTATTTCTCGCGGTTTCATTTAGTTTTTTATTATTTTTTTTTCTCCCTCTCCGTCACTTTCTACAGGATATCTTTCTCGCGTGACGTTTTAACCTATACATCCCTCACGCATTATAAATAATTTATCAGCTCAACACCATTATCGACATGGCAGAAAGCTAAAAATTCGTTGGAACACTTTGTGACGATAGCAACTATAACAAACGCAAGGTGATATTGAATAAATATAAACCGAGATAATATATCAACAAAACAAACAATAAATAAAACAAAAATCCTTATTCCTCCAATGATTATTCTCTGGAAATTTCATGTACTTTATCAAACCCATTTTTCTTCCATCACAATAATTATTCCTAATATTTATCCCTCATCCAATCTCTTGCACTACATTTTCTCAAAAAACAATAACGTAAACTTATGATAATGAACACAACGCGTTACAGCAATGCACCGAATTCTATTCCAAAACGCAAAAGTCTGATGTCTGTAATCTCTTTATAATTATTACACTGCTATTATATCAAAATACAATCAGATACAAAGCCAACACCATATAACAAACATATAACTAAATAAAGAAGCGAGAGAAAAAAAAAAACCAAATAAAACAAGTAAAAATAAATAATATAATAATTCATGACAAAGCAAAATTTCACAGGGTATATATGGAGCATTGTGAACAATTAAGGAATGGACGTCCTTTCATTATTCACGATATGTGATGCCGAGTTCACGATACGAGGCATTGCTGATTTCTCGTTATCACGTCGGGACATCGGAGTGTGTTCCATAGACCAAGTATCATCACGACTAGGTAGATATTGGTATACACATAAGGGAGGTTGAAGCGAGAAAATGTGAAACAGAAAAGAGAGAGAAAGACTGAGACAGAATGAGAGAGGGACCGTGAGGTCGCAGGTATAGGGGTGGTAATAGTGACAACGATGGGGTTGCGATATCGTGGCTTGCATGTGTATACATAGATAGGTATTGCATATATATATATATACATATATATTTATATATGTATAAATGTGAGGAGCGACTTGGGAGACGTGGAAAATGGGAGCAGCCATTTGGGACAAAGTACCCTTAGGTAGCACTCACGCGACTGATTTTATCTTCGTCGTTGAAACACCCTAGATATACATGCACACCCACACATATATATATATATATATACGTGATAGACTGGCGTATATATATATACACATATATATATATATATATATATTGACATCAATTATTAATATGTCAGTTCGATTTGATGTTTATTGCAAAGGATGAAAAAGAAATAAATAAAATAAAATGAAATTAACGTCATGTAATCAATAATACACTAAATTTAATTGTATGATTATGTATGGTCATGAATAATAAGAAAGAAAAAATATGATTAATTGATATAAATGAATTTAATAATCAAGGGAATTTGGTTTATATGTTGTTATTATTATTGATATTATAATTATTATTGAAGATGTATTTAGAGATAATGAGATGGCTGGGTCTAGAGTTTCGTGTGCGACTTAACGCACGATTAGATAGACCAGAGGCAAAAGGGAATAATAGTTTTGTCCTCTCTCTCGTTCGCTCTGTCTTTCTCACTATGTCTCTCTACATTTATATACTTTCCTTGTCATAGTCGACCTTTGGAGATGTGCCATGAGCTAAATATATTTATATATATATATATATATGTATGTATATATATGTCCGAATTCTTATCAAGATTCGTATAAATTTATAGTTTGCGGTTTAAGGTCGAACCTAAGGGCATCGCTGAGAAGCTCCGCGTCTTCCCTTGTTGGCTATCTGACTCAAAAGTTTTCTATATGTATATAATATATAACTATATATGCAAATGTGAATTGCACAAGTTTATAATAATTAATAGATTATTTCTGTGACAATGATTGGCGAATGAAAAAGAGTTTTGTAATAATAATGGGAAATAAAATGAAAAGAAATATGAAGTGAGACAAAATGTGGAATAATATCAATAAGGATGACCGATGTGGACGTTACGTGACGTGGCTTTGTTCCATCCAAGTCATTACTTGTCCACGAAACGTGTAGTGATAAATAAAACGGCTTTGTTTATATACTTGGCCATATGTAAAACCGCATATAGTTATAAGTATATATGTGAATGGTCGCTAATACAGCAAATGTATTGTATGGAATTAATAAAATATTCACTCAATCAACTGAGCTGCAAGCAAGGTATGTCATAATATTTTCTGACACGCCATCTTGGACAAATATATACATATATCTAGAGTGTTTTTTTATACGTCTATTGTTGAGCGTGATGGTAATTGTACGATCAGATCATCCGACTTTATAACTTGTTCATTGTCTCGCTATTTTTTAATTTTTTTTTTATTTTTCTATATTCTCTTATGACTCTGTACATATGGTATTCACTTATGCGGGAATTATATGGAATCCATATTACTCTTCACTTACTCTACACTATTTATTAATTTATCATAATTCAAATCCAATATCATTGAGTTTTTATCAAAATATTACCATTATCATTGAATAATTATTTTTTATTCTCCTTAAAAAATGTAATCGCTTCTAATTCTTGAACTGATGTCTTGATTTACGTTTCTACTGATGTCTATAATTAATATAAATATTTATTATCGTTTCTCTCATCACTGCAGCTCTCACGAAAATTGCTTCCAAATTAAAAATAAATTCAATCTCTTTTTATATAAAAATATTCATCATACCCGAATTTTTTAATGAGTTTCATATGATCTGTATCGTGATTAAATATTTTATTATAAAATGCAAAACATTCCGCAAATTGAATAGAGTCAAAATAATTATTAAAAAAAAAGAAAGTATTCTATGTATAATATTCAATTATGAATACTTGTAAATAATTTAATAAATTTTTTATATGAGAAACTGACATTGGATTAAGTCTCACGGTTATATTGAAGAATCGAATTCACATTATGTTATATAGACTGGCGTGTACAGTTGCCTGCAGTTCTGTAGATGCATACGAAAGCTCGCAGCCAGTAGGTGGAAACGATAGGGTGGATGGTGCAGTCGGTTACCATGGCGACTCACCATCACTGGACAACCTTTTCCCATTCCGTCGTTCGGGCTCATTTCAACCGTCTCTCCCTCATCTCACCCGCTGCCACCCACTTTTTCAACCAACCCATCCATCCACCTACTGCACCACCCAACCGTTGATCCGGCTTGCCGGACAACGCCATTCTATGCTCAGGAGAACCAAAAACAAACCTGTCTCTTATTACGCGGTCAAACTCGTGAATTGTTTTGCCCCATGTTCCAGTCATCCAAACTCTATTTGTACATACATATACATACACCTTTATACATGTATATTTATAAAGTATTCCTTACTAATCCAGTCACTCACCATCTATGAAAGATCACTATTTCAATCAAACAATTGTTTCTTAGTTGACAAAAATTTAAGTTTGGTTTTTGTTTGGATAATTGTTGAATTCACTGTTTTGATATTGTTTATATTTTCTTTCTGTTTCTTTCAAATGTTGCAACAATTTTTCAGTAAAATACTGATTGACACTTACAATATAATTAATTGGAAATTTGAAAAAGAAAAAATTGATCCATATTGACACCATTATTTTCTTCCAAAACTAAAAACAAAAAAAAGGATAAAAAATAAAACAAAATATTGTTTTTACTATAATTATGTATAATTGAGAATTTTAATGAAGAGTGGCGGAATTGAAACCCCATGTATATAAATATATACTCGCATCACGGTTATCTCATTAATCACTCTTTAATACACTATAAAAAAAAAATCGATACTTCCATCAAACGAAGAATATTATAGCGGAATTTGTTTCACTGAAGAATCAAAACCATAACGATAAACATTGAAAACACTTCATTGTAACATAACCTTCACCGAAGAAAAAAAAAATTACTTTTACATTGTAACAAAATTTGAGTACATCCAAGCGTCACGAGAAAAAAAAAACATTAATAAAAAACAAATAAACACAAATAATAACTGAATGAAAAGAATGTAATCATGAAATAAAAACAAAAATAATGGATATAGAAAAATTTCTCTTAAATTTATACCAGAATTTTTCATAGCAATAACTAATAAAACATCAAAATCAATCAAAAGTGATTAGTTAGGGTTACATCATTATTGATAGTGACCAGGTGAAAAAAAGATATAGATTTAAATTGGAATGGACATTGTACCAATACATTTGGCCGTGCTATTGGCACACTGGCCTCGTTACAGTAACACAAACACCAATATCACCATTCTAACGCGATCATGCTGTTGCGTATACATACACGTTCCCCCTACACACACACACACACACTCACGACCCCTCTTACTCTATTCGAACATAAACAGCGAGTATATGCTTTATGTTATATACATAACTGTGTGGCAATGAAGGGAGTTGCGTTTATCACTGCACATCAACGTCCAATCCAGTTGTGAGTAAATGAACGCGTATTGCTGATGGTAAAGGGTGTAGAAAATGCGCTTAGAAGAGGCACAATATATATCTATATATATATTATCGATGAAAGGCACGAGCAAGATCAATGGTTATATATTTGTAAGAATTTTGTAGACAGAATTAATGCGAATTTGAAAGAATTGTTATTTGATTTTATAGTATGATGTGTTGATGTGTATTTGTATGTTTATTGTAAATGGCTGACGATTGTTGGCTGCTCATCCATCTTGACTCTTCTTGAATGCTCTCTCCATTCGCAAAAAATTCCTTAAATAAGACTTGATTGAGCCTTGATCGGTTGGCAGCGTGATGGTGGAGGAAGATCTTGCGTGGCTTTTATTATTTTTTAATTGAATGACGGGTTATTGTGATGTCAATGATTTCTTTAGTAACGTCAGCAATTATTTTGTTGGCTGCAATCTATTGTTTATGATGAATACAGCACTTGTTTTAAATATATATTCCTCCATATATATATATATATATATATATATATATGTACATAGATATATATCAATACCAATCAAATACTCAAGATTCTGAGGCGTCCCACGTTGGTGTTCAATAATGCTTTGGCCAAATTACAGACAAACCCAAGCCACAGAGCTCGTCGCCTGTTGCACGTACATAAATATCATGTGGCAACACCAAATTCAGCCTTTCTACATTCCAATTCAAAAGTTAAATAAACCTGAATGAACTATCAACAACCTATACACCATCGCATATACAAATTAATCGAAAAACAAAAAAAAAAAAACAAATAATAATACATAATAATAATCAAAACAAAAAGCACCAATAATCCATTGTTACAACACTGATAATAAATATAAATGTGTGGATTACTAATCAACAAATCATACTGCATTAATGTATGTATGAAACAGACGTTCATAACTTTCACCGTGGGGGATAATGTATATATTTATATTGATGTGTGTTTGCGTGTGTGTATACATCGATCAGCTGATTGTGGAGCAATTACCTCATCGATGCGTTTAACTGGTTTAATGAACCGACTGCTTCATTCGCACCCGCGTGTTAACGCATATATATATATATATATACATGCCAATATGTGTTATATGACTATTTCGCTCTCTCCCTCTCGCTCATTCACTCATGACCCTCAAACTCACGATTGCGTGTGTTTATTTCCACAATCAAGGGAGGAGAGTCATAATACTATTATCAGAGGGTGGACCATAGGGTGATATGGATGGGTGTGTTGGGGAACGTATGTCATCTACCTTTCCCTTTGTACCCCTTGTATGACCCTGACACAGTGTAACCGTGACCCTGTTCGATATATATTGAGGGACCATATATATATATATATATATATATATATATACTTATATGTGTATGGGTATGTATACAAGAGAAACAAACGGTCGCATAACAAATTCAATCAGCAATTTAATATTTACAGTGCTGTAAACAAAGAAATGAAAAAAAAAAAAAAACAAACAACAATTGCGATGGTTTGATGCTCATGAATTGTTGATTATCGGGTGTCTGACACATATTTTGCATGAATTTCAATTATCATCGATTCAATACAGTGTGAAAGTATTTATTAAACGACACAATTGTCAATAGAAGACAAACAAAATTTGTCATATTGATTTATAATAGAGATGTAAAGAAAAAAAAAATTAATGACACCACATAAATAAATATAAAAGAGTTGCGTGACAAATTATTGATGTTTCAATATAGGTATGCGACGGTATATATGTGTGAAGGAAAAACAATAAATTTGATATGGTATTGTACTGGAATAATATACATACACAAGTGTATACGTGAAATAGTTTGACATTATTGTTTTGTATTAAAAAAAAAAAATTGTATATGGCGATCATACCGAGACATTGACTTTGTATATAACGATTTCAATATATACAACCACTTGTGTGATAGATTTATTGTGATATTATTGCGCTTGTCAAACCACAATGATATTATCTCATGTATGTGTACACATTGAAAACCACTTTTTCCACAGGAAATCAAAATCAAATGGTTATGGTGTATTAATATCTCATTGTTCATGGATAGTTTGCCTCATTGCACACGTCACTTCGCCACACTAGACATTCACATATCGATATACACAGTATTCATCAATACATAATGCATCTATTGTCGTTAAATTTTTCACTTAAATTTCTGTTCGATAAAATTTGAGCATTATCTTTTTAACAGTTGATAGTTGAAATTCAAAGTATCGTTGCTAATAGCTCAATTCACAGAATGAACTATTATTTTTCTATAAATTTTTACAGTTTGAAAATTGATTGATCTCTCATTAAGTAATATAAATCCAAAATTCATCGTGTCAAACTAGAAAGTTTTCAATAAAGTTTGAACATACCACGTAATATATCGAGTATAAAATAATTTTCACAATTTTTTTATGCTTTTATCTGAGTATAGACTGATTGCTAAGCAATGATTTTTATCCCCATAATAAATAAACAAATGACTGGAAAATTCATGAGTTTTTATTAAAAAACCAAATTCCCAAATATGATTAACAATGAAAAAAAAAAAAAAAAAAAACAATTGATTATTTAGAAAAAATACGTCACTTCATGTGTTCACCATTTTTCCAACTACTGAACAGATAGATAAATAGGGTATTGTAAATACTGTACAAACAAATACGAATACATAGCGATCTATCTGTACCCTCTGCAATAAACTCAATACAATTCCTTATTAATATCAATACAACTTCGAAACGAGTGTGTCTCCCTCACCCACTCAATATCTGCATGGAACACAATTTCAAACATTATATTGGGGAGATGAAGATTGCTCAAGTACGATAACAATTCCTACACTGCATATATTGTTCCAGATATCTTGATTGGAATCTCTTCCTTTAGAATGTACTGCTGCATCTTGAGTGTACGTCTACCCAATTATCCTTTACACCACAAAAAAACGAAAAATAAAAAATAAAAATAAACTAAAACATTTCACAGCAAACCGTTAGACTTTAACGTATATTTACCGACGGTTATATTATACATATTTTACCAAAGTATATAATAGAGAGAGAAACGTCTTGGATATATAGATAAAGACCACTGTGAGGAGAAGCGGAAATCGTATGGCACGTGGACTTATACAAATATGATTACACACAGGGAAGATAAAGCGCGTGTATGGGATGCACCTGCACGAGGGGGGGTAATGCCACAACGTAGTGAGGCCCCCATTGGCGTGAGCGATAATCACGCTCCGTGACAGAGACCCCTGCATATGTGTAACTAGTACTTGCGATCATTGTACTCGGCCACCGTATCGAAGACGTTGGGGCATCAGTATTATTTAAAGGGCCACCGGATATGTATACCTATGTACTAGATTGTCTGTAAAATAAAAAAAGAATAAGGTGGCCGGTATGGACTTTAAGGAAATGTTTTAACGGTCAAAAATATTTCACGGCCACGCACATGTGCCAGTATATAAAAATAACTATATACTTATATATACATATATATATATAGGCACTTATATATCTTTAAGGAAGTAATAGAAAAAGGAATGATAAAATAAAATAACCGTCATACAGTGAAAGGGAGAGGATAACTTTTTTTTTATTGTTATCCTATGTTGAAATTCTATATTTTTTTTTTCACGTCTTTTTAATTAGTTGCTGAACAGAAATGATTGGTGTTGGTGTGACGTTGAATATATTGAAGTGATTGTTTCGAGAAAATCATTAAACTAAATATGCAATTGCAGCTATAACCTATATATTGCATAAATGTATATAGTAGTTCAAATATTAGTCCAACTATTTGTTCAGCTTTCATGCCAACGACAATTTTGATTTACGAGTGACTAAAACTTGTACCGAATGTCCCTTTATCCAATAATTACAGAACTTTATATAGGAAATGTATTGCAGTAAACATATATGTATATATATCGTGTATATGTAGCAGTGTCTGTACAATAAATGTGAACTCAGTGAAAGATAGAAACTATTGGTTGACATAATGATTTTGTAAAAGACAATAAAGCAATTTTTTTTTTTCTTTACGCCGACTTGTTGATTAAATTTTAAATGAATATCCAATTGATATACGTAAAAAAACATGCTATACACAATTATATGAATATGTAAAAGAGAAAGTAATATTCCGAGACTGAGTAGAAATTTAAATAACAATTACATCGAGAAAACTGAGCCATCACAAAAAATGTGACATTTTGAAATGGTTTAATTCCAACAGTCAGATGGTTTAGCGTTTGTCATTTTATTATAAACTATAACTTGGACAAAAAGAATGACGAAACTGGTGCACATGTATATATATATAAATACATATTGCTTTGTATAAAGTATCTTTTATTTCGCTCTTTACCCTTTTCATCATCATTGCCCTCGTTTTGTTTTCCACGCTCTCGCTTTTGCGGCTCTTTCCCTTCATCCCCTACACTTCATAGCTATATACAGACTCATAGACACACACACACACACACACACAAACCCACGTATGCATTTATAAGTATATGTCTATTTGATTTGTATATGCCACATTTACATGTGAAAAAAAAAATATGAATCACTTCGCCAACATGAATATCTATGAACATCAAGTGAAAATAAATACTGATATAAATGAATATAAAGAATAATAATAGTTGTTCAGAGTAAGATAAATTAATTTAGTGATATGATATATATGTGCCTTGTTCTTATTCAGTAAAAATTATTCATGTACATATATTGAGTATATTTTAAACAGAAATATTTGGATTTAATTGTGGACGAAGGATGAGGAGTGGTAGTCACTTTCAGAGTGTATGAAGTCACTGAGTACAAGTAGAAATGAAATAGGAATGTTAATACCATGGCTGTCACTAGCACACCACACGCATTTAACAGTACTCTCGCCCTTATTCTCTCTACTACTCCCTCAATCCTTTTTCTCTATATCATTCACGTTTGTTTCTTCATTTCTAGTATAATAATTTCGACGAAAATTAATTATCTTCACAATTTTCTCATATCATAATTACAAAAACTTATCAAAAAACAACAAATAATAAATGTAAAGAAAGAAAAAAAAATGAAAGAAAAGAAAATAATAAAATGAAAGTATACAAATACAAATACCCAAATAAAATTCATAAATAATTGTGGTCATTCCAATAATTATTATTATTATTCTGATTATTTAACGTATTGTAGTCTGTTTAATAAAGAGGTTTATTGTGCAAAAACGTAGGTCACGCCTCATTCACTTCCTTCCGTATTTTCTTTCCTTCCTTCCTTCCCTCCTTTTCTATTCATATATATTTTTGTTTTATTGTCATACTGTTGAATTACACAACGTATTATACTTTTATCGTTTAATAAGTATAGATATACATCAGAATAAATAAATGCAATTATCAGTCGTAACTTATTTCCTCCCTCATCCACAATACAACACTTGTTATTTTGCTCAAGCATGCATATCTCATTCACGCAACTGTATCAAAATTAAATATTTCCAATATATCAAATGCAATTTCATAATAAATATCAAAAGAAAAATTGAATAAATAAAACATAAAAAAATGCATAAATAAATAAATAAATAAATAAATAAATAAATAAATGGAAAGAAGATGATGGAAGATTTGTTTAGGTATAGAATTGAATGAAATATGCATGAAACAATCTCATTCTGTTTATCTCAACACATATACATGCACAGTAACATATATATTTAGTGACTGATGTAGGAGAGAAGAGGAAGGTTTAGGAAACGTGAATGCACTGACTCTGGGGAGTCGATGCCATCGAGAGCAAGTCGATCTATGGATAGTGAGTGGTTGCAAATCAACCTCACTCACATACCCAACCATGTTCACTACACACAATTTATATGTAAGTATATATGCAATGTGTTATATGTCTATTTATAATCATCAATATGGATGGATAACCTATTTCGCATTTCCGTTTATACATCTATTGCAAATGTGAAATATGCTGGTGTGTATACGCCAGATTGTTCATATAAGCCTAAAAGTCATAATGAAGATTGATTAAATGATTTTACAAGACAGCTGCCCATACGAGGCAATCTCTGTCTCGCTTAATTCTGTTTATATATTGCTGTCATTGCAATATTGACATTTTACATGTTTGTACAGTGTGTACACTACTTGATTAGCTGTAGATACATTTATAATTGACGGTTGTATCCACAAGGAGAAATAAAAAAAAAAATACAATGAAAAAAAATTACTTCATTATCAATTTTACACAAGACTTATTATTATGCATTGCAATGTATAATAATATGAATACTCAATCGCATGAGTATAATTCAATTTAACCCATGATTTGTGCCCATATCATTTCGTTTTTTATATATGTACATACATGTTCATATTCATACATATATGTATAGAATGTAAAAATGATGGAATTAATATATCATTAACGCACGGAAAAAAAAAAAATAAAACGAAGTAGAAAGTGAAACATTTTATGCAGAATAGAAAAAAATAAAAGATCAAAGTATCATATAACGATGATTTTTGCGCGGTTAAATAAACGCTGGATGGGAGCAATTGTGTGAAAGGCCGCCAACGAGTAAATGAGAGAGGAAGCGCGCGTGCGAGGGGAAACGAGACGACGGGAAAAAGGGAAGGAATGAGAGAGAGAAAACGCGCGATGTAGAGTCAGTGAAAGCTGGGTGGAAAAAAAAAAAAAAATGAAAAAAATGTATAAAAAAAAAATTATAAAAAAACCCACAACGTAGAACTCGGGATGCCTCCGCAAATGAAAAAAAAAAAGAATTTACAAAAAGAAGTGTCGGCTGAATAAAACAATGAAAAGAACACAAAAATAAAAAGTAAAAAAATTGTAATAATAAAAATAAAGAAAAAACGAGAAATGAGAAATAAAAAATAGTAGCACACAGTGCTCCCGTGGGATCGTGTGAGGTTGTATTGTGCATTGTGAGAGCAAGTGAGACACAGTGTGGAAAAAAAAAATGAGAGGGTGAAAGTATAGAATGAAATCGACAGGGCGTCCACCTATCGGTCTCGATTCCGCACGCTCTACTCTTTCTCGCTCTCTCTCTCTCTCGCACTCTCTCCCTACCGTTCTCCGCACTATATCTCGTGTGTGCGTGCAGATATAACTATGCATCCACACACAAATATACGTGTATATATATGTGTGTGCACACTAGATTCCGCACACAACAAATCACGAGCCACGTGTATTAGTGGGATGCGAGAGCATGTACCGTCGACATAACTAAACAAGCAACAAGTGACCTTAAAATCTGCGAATAAAAATTCCAGTACTGATCGAGAGTATCAGGGGTAGCAATAGGGTGGCAACATACATGAACATACGTTCATATATCTCTACATAATATAAACACCTATCCATGCTATGTGAATATATTGTAAAAGTTCAACTAAACAAAAATATAAAGAAAGAAAAAAAAAGGGAAAAATAATAATGAAATAATAATTATTATTTATACTTACATCGTATTTTTAATGACGGTGTATTATAATTTAATATATATATATATATATATATTTTGTCTGTCATTGTAGCAATTGAATAATTTCATTGTCGAGAGCAATGACAGTCACTGAACGTGATTCAATGAATGACAATACAATATATGTAAAACTCTAATTAATTAATATCCAATGATATAATACAATATTCAAAATTAATTAATAAATTTGAATTTAATTATCTTCTCACATGATTAAATTCATATACTTAGTATGTCATATCTTCTCTATGTGTATATTTTTTTTTTCATTTTTCATACAAATATACCTACATTCATCGATATTTTTTAAACATTATTACCCATACGATAAAAGCGATTACAAAGGAATGGTTGAATTGACTGAATGTTGTAATTAGCATTGAGTAGAAATAAAACCGTTGAATAAAAATGGCTATTATAATTCATACTGATATATATATTACAATGCTTTCAAGAGATATCCGGGAATATATATCAACATACACACCCTTACACATTCATACGTGTACATATATAAATATATTTATATAAATATACATATGACATATAGAGTAGGTCCTATTTTATCCCACTCTAACCACCGCTGTGGACGGATTAAAAAGCAACAAGTGACCTTAAAAAATGCGGGGATAAAAATACCGACGGGTGATCGAGAGTCTCGCGCCAGTGCCACCACCAAACGACGTGGTAGTGGTGGATAGGATGATTGGGTAAGCGCGACGCAGTTCGGGGATAGAAAGTAAGCGTGTATTGGAGACCGGGATCGTGACAGCAGAGGTGGATATACCAAAGTAAAAGGCCATGGACGAAGTGGAGAGTTTACGATAAAGTGGAGGGGAGAGTGATTGAGCGAGAGCAACTGATGGAAAAGGCGATAGGGTGAAATCAAGAGGAGCAAAAAGTTCCCAAGTCATATATGTATTTCATTTTATATCTGTATATTGATACTGTTATACAGTACCCAACTCCTATGACATATGAATCCATTTAATTTATTTACATACAACGATTCAATTTTATTCATAAAAAACAAACATTATTGTCATTTAATTCGCTTTTGTATTGTACTCAATCAATTTAAATTCAATATTTTTCGATTGAATGAAATATTTTAAACGATTTATACCATGGATTTTCGCCAAATTTCATTTCCATAATCGCTGTTTATTATTTTCACATTTGGCATTTATATCCATATATGAATAATTGTTGTGGCATTCAAGATAATATTATGAAATCGGTGACTTTTATTGCTATTGGAGAAAAATACTGTGTGATTAAAATAGAATTATTGGCCTTTTTTTTCAATAATGAGTGACTGAGTTGTTGTAGAATATGTGAGATACGCTTTTATCTAGGGTCTGAACGTAGCTTGCCACATGTTTCTTGCAGAAGGGATGAAAAAGGAATGGACGGATTTATAGCCAAGACGAAGGGGTTGGCCGTGGCATTTACCCCTATCTCGAGTTTAGTACCAATATTGACCGCCTAAGCAAGAGCTCGCCACTGTCCGGCAACCCTTTTACCACTACATATAAGCATTCAACCCCTTAGCACACACAAATACAATACCACTTGGAGAAGGTGGGAGTAGGTAATTTTTCTTTGGAGCGCACTAACACAAATGTAGCGCAACCCTTACCAACACATTCTCACAATTTGATCGTCTCTCGCACTCAACCGCACTAACACACATACACACACACTCGCGCAAGTTGAGTTGCGTTGGTCCTTGTTTTGCAATGTGATGCAGGGGGGAAAAAGGATTGTGTACCACCCTCCTTTTGCTTGGACTTTCGCGCATGGTCGGAGATACTGAATGCTCAACAAATTCAGGTCATTTATGTATGTTAAATATTTATTTACTTTTATACTGAAAGAAAGTGGAGGTAAAAATGAAAGTAAGAAAAATACTTAAATATATTAATATCAAAGCATAAACATTTGTGTTTATTTAAAAAAATTTATACAAATATAAAAATTAATTTGATCCCAATTAATTATATTAATTATAAATAAAAAAAGATTTTTAATTTATCACTTCTGATTGATCACTCATCGATTAAATTGATTGATCAAATTATAATATGAAAGGATATAATAAAAATAGATAATATTTAAATCCACTGCAAAATCATCTATGTAATATACAAATTGCAGACGGGATAAAAGTTTTGAGTAAACAAGCCTTTAAAAGAAACAAATAAACGGAAATGCTACGATTGTTTTTTCTTCGTAACTGTACAAAGAATGAAAAGAAAGAAAGAATAAAAAAAAAAGAGAAAAAAGGAGAAATACATCATCCCCACGCTTGATCCCACGACCGCAGGTCTTTATGCATACAGAATTCCTTTCCCCACTCTAAAGCAATGAGACGTGTATACAACCTTCCCCGATATCCATTCTCCTTTGCTCCTTTATTCCATCTCACTCGCGAACGGTGCTTAGAAAAGCTCACCGACATACTCGGACGTGAACCACCACGCGGTCAAGCACCATATAGACATCCTTGTCGGTTAGAACTCACGTACAAGGCGCGTGTATGTACACAATCAGAGGGGATGAATCCTACGTTGTCAGGCGAAGAATATATACAGAGAAAGCACTATACAATTTTCGTATAGCTCTATCTCAGTCGCTCGCATATCAGGCAATCGTGTCAAGACTCCCTTGACGCAAAGCACACTGACCATCTCCTTTCAAGGCATTTTCCATCTCTATCACAATCGTTAAAGTCATAAAAGCACGTGCTCACTCGCACTTATACAATAAAGAGGCACACGCTCGTCTCGAAAATGCTGCTTTAGTTGTGTTATGCTTTTCATTATATCTCTCTCTATTTCATGGCAAGCAAATATCATTACGTCTCTGTCGCTCAAACGCGCAGCTACTTCCCCCCCTCCACCTCCGAAACCTCCGTCGCCTCGTCCCCACTCTTAATGTTGCTCCGTCGCAAGCTTCAAGCGCGCGCTCCTTTTTCGCTTTCTCTCTCTCTCTCTCCCTCTGTCTCCCTCTCTTTCGTTTACATTCGCTGGCCGCCGGTCCATCGCCATAGTCCGTCGCTCTTTGCAATTCGTTCTTGTCCGCGCGCTCTCCTCACGAGCACACACGTATTTCTCTTTCGTCCCGGTTGCCTTTCTCACCCCCGCAACGTTCCCTCATCTATATTCGCGTCTCCTGCGACTTGCGAGCTTGCGACGGTAAACTACAGAGGCGCCACTATACGGGCAAGAGGGCCGGCTGTTGGATGGCGCGTGGTCTGACTACAGCATCCGTGATCTCCTCTGCTTACGCCGACCGGCCGCCAGTGCGCCCGCAAGCCCGCAAGTTCGCGCGACACATAATACGCTCCCGTGAAACGGCGCACGGGGCTCAAACGAGCCTGACGAGCGTCTTGAAATTGTATCCGAGATATATTGTGGTGGATAATTATTAGGTGGGAAACCAATTATATATTTTACAAACAGTATTCTGGACATTATGTGACGATGTGTAACAGCGTTATTTTTTAGGGAGTGTATTGTGAATTTGTTTGAAGAAGAGAAAAAAACAAAGATAGTAATTGTGATCGAAATTTATCAGTTATAAATAAAATAAAAACGAAAAGAAAAAAATTGTTTCGCTGCCACGGTCATCTCTAGGGGAAGTCCAAGGACAGAAGAAGTGTCCTCTCATCGAAGTCTTCGTGTCGAGGAAAATCTCATGACTTGAAGGTGAGTAAGGAGGGACATGAAAATTACTTCAATTGAATTCGCAATTTTATTTTGGATTGATATAAATTTTTATTTATAAAAGATTTTTATTTTTTTTTATGTTATTTCATTTCTTGTTTGTTTTTTCTTTGTTTCTTCGCATTATGTTAAAAGATTCATTTGGATGTTGATTTCTATATTAGTGAAGAAAAAAAAATTATATTGGCAATGGTGATGACTACAATCGTGGTGTTGAGTGTGCGGTGATTGTGATAACATTCATGGATAAATTGTCTTCGCTTCGACATGAGTTTATTTTTTACTTTTCATCACATTGTGATTTTGGTTTTTTTTTTTTTTTTTTTTCCGTCGTCGTACTGTATATTGTAAGTGTTGTGATAGTCTCTTCGCAATGGTGTTTTCACTTTCAGGTGAAGTAATTCAAACAATAAATTGGTGAGAACTGAAAGGAGAAAATAAAAAAAAAATAAAGAATCTGAATGATCAGTTGTGTCACGGGTTTTATTACAATAAATCAGAAAAAAATAATCATCAACATGTGCGCGAGTATACGTGATTATTGCAAAATATAAACAAACACGGGATTATACAGTGTAAACAAAAGTAAAATAGAAGCAACATAAATTGGTGTAACCTGTTGATACAATTTATAAATCAACTGTAATTATTAATTGGTCAATGCTTTTATCGTAATATAAAATATTGCGGGTACTTTAGTTAAAATCATGTAATTAACGTTGATTGTGATTGTACACCACAATCCTTGATGTGACACAATTAATTCCACAGATAAATTTGATTATTATTTACATCATTTAATATTATAAATATTTCAAACTATATAACTTTATGTATTATAAATGAATTTAATTCAATATTTTTCAATCAGTTTAATGCTCGCTATAATTGAATAGTAGATGTTTTCCAAGTTGATATGTATCAGTCAGTAAATATTTAAACAAAAATATAATATAATATATAGTGAAATAAACTAAATAATATAAATAAAAATATTATATTATTTTTCATTGAAGGTGAAACGTGATATATAACTAATTCAATACATCGGATTAATTGTAGAATATAGAATCACGAAAAAAATATAAAATATATTTATCAATTTAATTGGAATAATGTGATGAATAAAAAACTATGTTATTAATAGTGATTCGCGAGCACAAGTGACTGAAAAGGGACGCGGGTGCCGTACTGGTCAGACTTTAAACTAGTCCGTGTGTCCTCTCCCGACGGGAAGCGTTTCTGATGAACAATTTACACGGCTATTTCATCATGTTTTGCTACATTTAAAGCCAAGTACTAAACTCTCATCAATTTTAATTGAATATATCAAACACCTCCAACACAGTTAATCCTAAAATTCTATCAATTTATTCATTCGGATGAGAAACAGAATGAATAATAAACAATTTAGCAAAAATAAATAATACATCACGTCCAATAATAAAACACAACCCCATAATGAATAAATCGCCTACCAAAAAAATATACAAACACTTCAACAACTTAAAATTGATATATATAAAATATAAAAAATTGAATACAATAATTTTTATTCTTCTCTCTCCAATTAAATGAACTAAAATAATTTTAACAACAGCCGTATCACTAGTACGTTGTCGTGGTCACAGTTTGTCACATACTAAATAAAAATTGCACGACGAATTTCCAAACCGTTGGCTTACCACCGGTCAAACCGGTTGCACAAAAATGACGGTTAAAAAAAAATGTTGCATTACTACTACTACTACTACTACTACTCCTACTGCTATAAATTCACATTATCGTTGCAATAGTGGTATGAATGTCGATGCTCGCAAGTAGTGTTCGTATGTGTCTGTCTGGTTGGTTGTTGCACAACAGCGTGGTTACTAGTGGCTGATCAATGGGTCCTGTATAAACAGCTAATAATGAATCGAATCGTGTTATAATCAATTGTACGTATGGTGGGGGCGGTTGTGTCTGGTCGATGGTAAAAGTATAAATGAATGTCGATTGGTATATTGGTGGGGCTGGAGAATGGCCGTAATCGGTGGGCGAGAGGGTCAACGATTCATAAAACATTCCACTGTTATGCACTCATATAATTTCATTAATTTTAAGTATTTGTTGCGCTGGTTAAAAAACACTGCAACAATGCATATATTTATTTGAATTTTATTTTTATTATTTTCAACTTTTATTCAAAATTAATTCCACATTCTATTTAGTTATTTTATTTTATTTTACAAACATTTTTAACATAATCAATAATTTTTTGCTTTCATTTCTTTACTGCTTTTTTTTTCTATTTAACTTTCGATGACATACTAAAAAATACTTGGAGAATCATTATTATATATTCAGTTGGATTGGAAAATAGGTGTCGATCATGAGTTCTAAGTGATATGACGAAGTGCATGAGAATAAAGATGATTGGTACTAATTGATAATGATCGTGTGACGGGTGAGGAAGCAATCTCATTCGTATATAGTAATATTCGTGGTAATTTTCATTTTATTGAATTAATTTTATATAATTATTGTAACATGTAAATAGCAAGATAGACAGTATATCTGTCATGATTGTCACGTATATAATTCACAGTACTTGTTCAAATATTCATTTAATATTTAATTTCAACAGTCTCAACAAAATCTCTTTTACTCATTTTCACAAATAATCACCTCAATATAAAATAGCGTGGACAATTAAAAAATAAATCGTTTTCACACTTCAAATCATCACTTTGATAAAACTTAAACAATTATCGAAACTAGTGTTACAATAATATAATAAAAATGCTCGGAGACATTCGAAAAGTGCCACGTGGAACATTAAAGAAAAAAAAAACACTATGTGCTTTTCACACATCTTAATAACAAAGAAATATATATAGCCGCGAAAATAACATCTCCACAAGTTAATTGTGCATACACATTGAGGGTGACATGCTAAAACATAGAAAATAGAGAGAAAAAAAAATACATACATACATCAAGCTAAAAAAAATAATGTTCGAACACAAGGGAAGTAAAAAAAAAATAGTTTGAAGGTTATTCCCGAATATAAAAGAACTGTTGGACGCGGTTGATATCAATAAGTTGATACTGTGAACGTCGATTTTTATCACAATGCTCAAGCAAAAGAATATTGAAATAGTGAACAAAGTAATCGTAAAGCAGAGTGAGAGAAATATAGTGCAAGGGGCAGCAGTAGAAGGGGATTGGAGATGAGAGAAGTTTGGTGACGAAGGGTCCAGTCGATTGAAAGGGGTAAAGGATTACTGCTCATTCTCATTTTCTCTCTGTCGCTCACCCTCTTATACGGCATGAATAGTGGGGGATGGAAAACAAGTTCGGACAACGAGTAGGTTAACGGTAAAGCCCGATTGTCCGCGTTTTTATCTTAAGACAAGGGAGGAAGAATCGAGGAGAAGCAATTCGTATACACGAAGAAGGGGTTGAATTCGACCTAAACGCAAGGGGTAATGCATGAAAGAATTATTTCACGTGAATGTGCGTATGTACACACACACACACACACACACACTACATATATATATATATATATATATATATATATATGTGTGCGTGTGTGTGTATGAGAAAGAGAGCAAGAAAATGAGGGGTAGTTGAAGTCGTGTTGCGGAGAAGTCGCGTCTCAACACAACTATGAGATGTTGGCGGGGTAGGATTCCACATTCGTTAGGTAGTCCTCTGTGCTTGAGGTCCGCCAGTAGTAGTAGCAGTAGTAGTAGTAGTAGTCACAGTAAAACTAGTACAAGAAGCAGTAGTAGTATTAGTAGTATTGACGGTGGTGGTGGAATATAACACTACGAAGGGGGTGGCGGTGGCGGCGTTGATGGTGGTAGTGGTGATGATGGTAGGTAGGGGATGAAGCTGGTGTCGGTGCTCCTCCTGGATTCCAGCATCCTGGAGGGGATAAGAACTACCCTCGGAGTGAGAGTGCGTTTGCGCCGTCGCCGTGGAGGTGGCATTGTACTAAGGGTTGTTCCGCGGACAGCGGGGTGCTACGGAGTGTGGGGGCGTCCCCGAATGCAGGGTTAGGGTGGTCTTTACGTCTGTCAGTAGCAAAGCGGCGGCCTCATCATACGGAGCTGCTGGCTGACCAGCTTCGCCAAAATCACTTAAGACGCGTTCCTTGTAATATAACCATCGTTACACGCGCCTCTCCCCTACCTCACTTTCACCCTTATCGACATCTACATATATGTATGTATATAAATATATATATATATATTTATTTATTGATTAATATATATATGTGTGTGTATACACATGTATACATATATATATATATATATATATATATATATATATATTTATATATATACATAAACAACAGATCAGTACATGTGTTTACATATATGTATGCATATAGTTCTATATGTATATATGTATTTACAGCAGAAGCGTATATACCAATAGCGTCGCGTGGATTTTTTGAATATATATGAAACAACCGCTGTATACTGTGAGAAGAGAAGGTTGACACGCGCGTTGCCCAAAAATTAACATCAGTGCAACTCCAGGACTTGCGGGTGCACGTGCGTGATATATTTGTGTTGTGTAATGTCATATATAAATGAAAATATCTAGAAATGAAGAGAATGGCAATTTTTTGTATTAACATTTGTGAATTTGTATTGGTTTATTTTGGAATTATTGGATGACAAAAACACAAACAAAAAAAAATAGATTGAAATTAATTGAATTTATATATGTTAATTAATGCAATGAATGAACATTGAATGTGTGCATTATTGCTGACCATAAACAAAGTGAATGTTAATTATTATAATTGCAATTGGACTTGATAAAAAAGAGTTGACAATAAACGCGTGCTAACTAAATATAATATATACATATATATATATATATATATATATACGTTTATATATTATATTTATAGATAAATATCGTGGAACATTGTCGAGTTGTGGTTTAAGGATAAATTATATTTATCTCGTGATTGAGAAGAAGGTGAGACGACAGTTGAGAATCATCACTGGATTACAATTATAATATATAAGTTTAATGAAAAGTACCATGCCGGAATAGATGGATTATTGTGTCTTACTTAATTTCATTTAATTAATTCATTTATTTATCCATTTATCGTTTTTATTGTTTTAATTCCACTCTGTTTATTTATTTATCAATTTTTTTTTTGCGGTATTATATTATTTTGTACAATATAAATGCGAGCGAGTTAATTAAGAGTTGGAATTTATTTAAAGTATTAGGTACAGCTGGCGCGGATTTATAAAGATGTGAAATTAATCGTGTGTGTGTGTGCGCGCGGTGAGCGTACGAATAAGGGCGCAATTATACAAGAGGGGTGGCTTCACCAAGGTGCCGGTATATCGTGCGCGCGTGCCCAATGTCGAAAGGCAGTTGTCTTCAAGTTTGACAATCGAGTCTTGCACAGTAACCAAAAGTCAGCCGTCGCGATTAGGCTCTTGTTTATCTACTATCATTGAGCGTAAAAGCTACGTGTGAATAGAGATGTGTTGCAATTGTCAATTTACTCTAATTTTTAAATTACCTATATTAAATACATATTAAATAGATTTATACATACGTTGAAAGTTTATTATTGACGAATGCACTGAATAATAAAATCAATTTGATTTATTGCAAAAGTTTTAAACATTTATTACTTCAATAGCAGTTTGTTATTCAAACCCATCAGTGAATTTGGAAATGTTAATAGCAGTTTTAGAGTCAGTATTATTAATTGTTATTTTTTCAATATTTATATTGTAAAACTGAGCTTCATGAAATATTTTTCAGTGGTATGTTATAGTTATAAATTTGTATACGGTCCTGTATCGACAGTATTGTATTCAATTGGTGCGTTACAAGTGCAGGATTATACGAAAGCAAACCGAAAAAAAATATATATATATATGTAAATGAATAAATAAATAAATAAATAAATGACTGATAATATCGTATGAATAGAGGAGGTTGTGATAGTCGCGTTATCCGAATGGTGGTTTGGTAGTAATTCAATTTGCTCACCTCATTATTTATCGCCAATGTCAATGTGCGCGGTTACGTATATGCTCTCATATGTATCGATTTATATATATATATATATATAAATGGTATTATTATTATTATTTCACTTTCGTTTCATTCACATATACATTATCTACATATTTGTTTGATGAAATATAATTTTATTCATTTTTTTGTGTTTATCATTTTATTTTCCATTGCATTATTTTAAATATCCCATCCATCATCACCACCATGAAATAACATTCATTAATTAATTAAATTGTTTTATTATATATTATAGAGAAGAAGAAAACAAAATAATGACACAAGAAAGTTAATTATAATTTTTAATTGCAGAAGAAATTGTGAAGTTAACTGCGACATAAGACTGAATTAATATTCACTGCGTATATTTTCTTATCAACATATTACTCACGGTCTCTCTCCCTCTTGCATGTATTCTACGAACTCTATCAAATGTAATTAACCGGAAGCTCACAATCACCATTTTGTTTCTCATCTCCCAGACATTGTTGTCCAGACTACGCAACTGTCAAGTATTCAGTGGAAATAGTGTGTAGTCTTCAGACACTTGGTGCAATTCCAGTTTCCAAAATGTTTTATTCATTTTTCTTTTTATTGTTATTATTGTTATTTTTTTGTTCTCTCTTTTGAACAATATCGCGGATGTGTGATGGACTTGAAACTATCTGAGAACCAGTATCTGAAGCAGCTGTCACACAGTGTGCCATTGCCAAGTTTTTCTCTTATATTCTTGTCCTCTTTTCTATATTGTGTGAGTGCGTGTTCGTGTGTGTATGTGTATGCCTCGTGTTGTCATATGTATTAAGTAGGTTTATCAACATCTGCTTTTTCATATGAGAAAGAACCGGTCAGCGGTTTTTACTTTTACCCATATATACAGAGTTTTCTATGTGCCCATTGCACATTTACTCTATTCATATCAGTGCTTATCAAATATTTTCGTTTTCATATGACTATCAATATTTATTTAATACACAAAGTTAGAATGTGAGGGCTATAAACAGATGACGATGACAATTCGTATTCTTATCAAATTAAATACAACTCGATTATTCAAATAAAGACCTATAGATAGTTGTCATTATTTTTTTTTCATATATATTTTTAGAAAAAAAATTTATATTTTGTGAAAAATCAATTCATAATGTTAAATGGATACATGAAATTCTTGGATAGGATTAGAAAGTCTCAGGATATTACTGTACATTTAGCGAGAGAGTTCAGAGCATTCAAGGATTCGTAATAGAATATATATCTCTTGAACGCGATTACAAATTCCACCATGGGACAACGAGTCCCACGGGAGGACGATGAGGATTTCAAAGTTTTCATCTCTTATATACGCTCAATCCGACATTCAACCGACGTGACGAGAACAAAATGCCGCAAAGGTCTTGAGTTTGTTTACGCATCTGTATATTCTATATAACTATGTAATTCAATACGACATCGCGAAATATATATATTGTAATGAAGGATTTTGCGTTTGAATTCTGTCACACAACATTCACATCATATCAATTATTCTATTCATTTACAAAAATGAAATTGTGACAAATTAAGGCTGTTAAAATAATTATAATGGCGATTTTTATTGTAACATAACATTTTTATATTTTTATTACTTACCACAATTCATTGCATACACTCGAAACAAATTACTCGCAATAGTTTTACAAAATTCTTTGTATATATTTTAATGACTTCCAGGCAATATAATTCGTAATGGGCACGAGCACATACACGTCTGCGGGCGCTATTCCAAATGACTCGTGCACGAACTTGTCCACGAATGGAGGGTTCCAAAGAGTACACTCGTTAATGTTATTGAGGACGTTGTATCTTTGGCAAGTGTATCACGCGTGAATATCCCACGCACGTCTTCCCAAACAGCATCATATTTATACACACATACATATACATATATATTTACATATATGTCACACTGATTTCTAGAAGTTCTCGACGGTATATTGTGCGGTGACGTCTTAACCGTCGGCTTAATACAGACGTGCGCCATGAGAAACTTTCGACCCACAAAATCGTCATGGAGATTTCTCACATAAGCCCTTGCTCCGTCTCTCTGTCTCTTGGGTTTGAACATTTTACCTAGGGCAAATTTACGGAGCAATCCTTAATTCCAAATCCCGTTGAATCTTCATTAGCATCAAGTCGTGTTTCTATATTCAAAAAGCAACAATATCAAACACGTCACAATAATTTTATTGCAAAATGCAGATGTGTCATTTCAACAAAATAAAACGATGTCTCTTTTTTTTGATGAATTTCTTTTTTTTTTTCCAGCGGTATATCGCCAATTATTTATATTAAAGTGATTTAATATTGTTATGAGTGGACACAACCGCAAGAGCGCGTATTATAAAGGTCAATGAGTGTGTGGTTTGACATTAATTAACACAACCAGTGGACAAAAATATTTGATCGTAATACAGATTAACACAGAAACATTAACATATATAATATGTTTAAATGTTCACATACATGAATATATACATATGCATATGCGTATATATTCGGTATATTCGTAATTGCTGCCATTGTTTTCCTCATCCCCACACTCACCGTCGCCACATTAGCACATACACCCACACACGCATATACACGCCGACACACTGCTCTCTATTTGGGACTTTATATGGATTCTAACTAATTATGCGCGAGTTCATTGCGCTTATTCCAAATATATATATATATGTAACGTTCACACAACTCTCCCAATTTCACATCACAATTTCATTATTCGTTTAATACACTACATAACCTCTCCCT
>CAJUYH010000570.1:0-62936 GCA_910591685.1 Galerucella tenella
TGTACTGTATGTAATGAAACACGAGATATTGCTTGAATAAATATTTTTATGTTGGTGCAGTTATACACAATGCTCGTATAAATTGGGTTAAATTCAAGACAAACAAAAAAAAATGTAAAATATTTATTTGTGCCGTACTTATAAGTACGTGCACAATTAGGGTGATGATTTTTATTATACAATACTCGTGTGTTGTCCATTTAAAATGTTATCATTCATATGAAAAATGTATATATTATGTTTAATGATAATGGCGAAAACACTTACGAGCTCCTTATTAGAAATATATATGGTCAAAAACTGTGCAAAACATTGGGAAAAAAATTAGACATTACGTACATAGTACATATGCATATCCACAACTACTTTCAGCACACAGCTGTTTTTTTTTCAATAGCCATCTTCAGACGGTTGATGTATGCCACCTTTGTAAAAATAAACGCGTACCCAATGGCCGCCATCTTAAAAAGATTTTCGAATAACCAATTATGGCACGAATTAACAATATACAATGTAAAAATATTGGTGAAAATTGGCAATCCACATACCAACTTGAATAAAGCATTCAAATTTTAATATATTTTTACCCATATAATATATTAAAATTTCCACTAGGGCTGTCTTATTAACGACTATCAGTCACTCAGTTATTTGATTATTACGCCATTTATATTATGTTGGTAGACTTTTTTGCATGGGTCTATCGAAAACGACGTCTAGCAGTGAAAAATCAAACTAATAATAATTTATAATTGGAATTATTATTGGAATATTTCCAGAACGTATAAAGTCAAAAAATAGAGTCCGTTGTGCAGTTAAAGACTGTCAAAATAAAGTAAATATAGATTTCAACGGAATTTTCCATAACTTTTCGAAACATTCGGATTGTTCAGTGATTTAAAATCATATTTTTTTTGGTAATTTGGAGTGAGTCAATAAATTTAAAGTGTGAAAAAATTTATTGAAAATAAATAAAGTAACTTCTCAAATGAAAGTGTGCTCCTTACATTTTCAAAAATGTGATTATATATTAGCAGGTACGTCCATAAAGTTTTACCTAAAACTGTTGTACATAAATAAATATTTATAATAATTTTTTGATAATTCTGTTATTTTCTAGATTACAATTCAGAAAGATTTCTCAAAAATTATTGACAATATTTTACCGGTTTACGATATTGTTGCATTTATTTGATGAAGATTTTCTTACATATGAGATGTTTGTTTACAAAACGTGGTAACTACTGTCACATTCTTATCACTCTTATCACGATTGATACCACATTCAATCAAATGTCCAACT
This sequence comes from Galerucella tenella, assembly GCA_910591685.1. Classification (NCBI taxonomy): domain Eukaryota; kingdom Metazoa; phylum Arthropoda; class Insecta; order Coleoptera; family Chrysomelidae; genus Galerucella; species Galerucella tenella. Next base: position 1,304 of record CAJUYH010000570.1, read on the forward strand.
GATGAAATTCGTTCGACGTTGTGTATATTCTTTTGATTAGAATTTGTACATGTCCAAGGTAGTATATCAATTATATTTAATAACATTCTGTTTTGCACTACTATCAAATACGTTATATTTTCGAAAATGTAAGCTACTTTCCGACATGTTTTTTAAGCCACGCCTCTATGTTAGTTTTCAATAAGCATAAATACGCACCATACCACCACAATTGTATATATGTATAGATACTACATACTATATGAATGTATAGTTAAATTGGCCACAAAGTATACATCATTATATTTCCGGCTAAATTTCCCCCAACACCAAATACTTTGATATAGTGAAACAAATGAAAACCGAAGATACCCGAAGCCCACTCTTTAGTTGGGACAACTTCAACATAGGTACATGCGGTAATACCGTGCGAATACATAAAATGTGCGTCAATTATTTCTTATGAAACGTCACACAATTGATAAATAGCAACGCGTCTTCATTCATTAAATTATATATATACATATAAACATATATATAGATGTACATATGTCACGAATTATGTACAATTTTGAATAACCATAAGTAGTGTTATCAAAATTAGAGGTCAAACTAACCAACATTGTGGTAGAAAAATTTATTCCGAGGTAACGAATTAACTGTAATTTACAAATATTATTTTGGCATTTATTACATGCGAAATCAATTAATTGTGATTAAAATTTATTTACAGTCATGGTGAAAAATTTAAATAATAAAAATCGCATTGTGGAGAATATGGATACTGAAACAGTTGTGGAAAAAACAGTTAAAAAAAAGAAATCCAAATTAATCATTAATCAAAATAATGAGGAATCAATAGAATCAAACAGAAAGAAACATAAAAGAAAAAATGCTGATGACAATAAAATTTGTGACGAAGAAACAGTGGCAAAAACCGCCAGAATGTATGAAAAAATTTCATTTATATTTTATTAATTATATTTTAAATAATAATGTATGATTGGACATATTCATATTATTTCGTTTATGTATTTGCAGTACAGCCGACGATAATACAGAGGAGCGGGTGGAGAATAATGATATGGATGACGAGAAAAAACCGAAAGCACTTTCCAAAAAACAAATTAAAAAAGCAAAAGCTGAACAGCGAGAAATCGCTAAGAAAGAACGAAGTAAACGAGAAGCTACGCAAAAGGCATTGCAGTATATTTCAATGGTAATTAACAAATTATATATTGCTGATAAACTATATTTATTTTGTATAATGTAAAAGTGAGTGGCTGTATTTATTTGTATAAAATTATTTTCAGTGGAAGCATACGAAGAACGAATGGAAATTTGCAAAAATTCGACAAATTTGGTTAATGGACAATTTATTAGATGAAAATAATGTTCCCGATTCCATTTTTCCAACTGTATTGGAGTATTTTGAGGGTTGCAAAGGTATGGCAAGGGAAACACTATTGAAAAAAAGTATGGACGTTATAAAGAAGAGTGAACAAAAACTGGAGGAATCCGAGGATATTATTGAAACAGTTGAATTGAAAAGAGCAAGACAACTCTTACAAGCACTACCAACGGAAACCTGAAATTAATTTGGATTTATTTCTTCTCAATAAATATAAAATGTCATTATTGTTGGAAAAAACTGAACAAATTCCATTAGATTATCTATGCTTGCCATCTTTATGTCTCGAAATTTTTATTTATTGTTTTTTTCATGTATTAATTGATAAGAAAATGGTGGAAATAATTTTTGTACATATAGAGATTATTATTATTTAATTTTACATCCTGCGTAAAATTAATCTGTACAACAAAATAAATTTTTAGTCAATAAATATGAGTAGCATTTCAACGTTAATCCGCCGATGCAATATTTTTATTGAGAACTACTGTTATAAATTATAAAACTTCCTAATTCTCGGCGTATTTATCGACAAATTTTCTCAGTTTATCGATATCTTGTAGACCAACAATTCTCTCCAAAACTTTGCCATCCTTCATTGCAATTAGAACTGGCACTGATTCCACCTGCAATCAATTTATACAAAATAATCTAATTTAGTCTTCATATACATATATATATATTAACATTACAAAAAATAACAGAGTTTTATACCTGATAATCAAGAGCGAGATCTGTATTTTCATCTATATCCACTTTGGCCAGTAAAATTTTTCCTTGCTTTTCCGCAATCACCGTTTCCAAACGTGGTGTCAACATACGACATGGATTACACCAACTTTAACGAAAAAAAAAATCAATACAATAAACCAAATACATAAAAAAAAAAACTCAATACATAAGGAAAACAATGTCATTACGTTGCAAAAAAATCAACTATCACAGGAACTTTTGAATTTTTAACCCTGTCGTCAAAATCTTTATTATCTTGCACTTTGAATGCCGGCGAAATTGCTGCACTTGAAAATTGTTTTACCTCCATTGCCTTACTAGCTTGAACAATCAATCTCGAGCTTAATCTGAGCATATTCAAATATTCAAACGTATATTGAATATTCGCAATTACAAAACTTGGTTATTTTCTTCGCAATCTTCGCAGATAATTAATACTCATCGACATAACCTAACTTTTCAATCATTGCCACATTGTAATCCGTGATATAGTGAGAAGTTGAGAACCATTGAGAAAACCACTCATTGGCTAAAATCATAGTGGAATAGATCAGCTCTAACAGAAATATCATCAACAATTGGCTCAACAATATGCGAATAATGCACCACGTGAATAACAATTAACCAATTACATTGTATGAGCTTAATATATAAAAATAAAAAATTACACAACAGCCTCGAATGCCATGGAAAAAGTAATTAATTCAATCAAATTATTATATACCTATAACCACATTGGACACAATATTACACTATTATATGTCACAGTTTAAAATCATTTAATTGAGTAAAACTAAAGGAATTAAAATCGCAAACTCTTTTTATATCTACTTATATTAATCTATAAAAAATTCACAAACAGTCAAAGTCCTTGAAGGCAATACGTCAAAATAAACAAATATATATATAAATAAAACTGTATAATTTAAAATTTCATCAATGTCATACATCAATTGACGCAAAAATATACCAGTATTTTATATGTACATACCTATATTTACGTAAAGAATGGTGTAATAATCAGTGAATCATACATAACGATGACAACTAGATGTCTGCATGTAACTATACTTTAATCTAATCACATTCATGTTTTCTATATATTCATATACCTACGTGTATATGGTATTCTTTTTTGTAATATAAATTGATGCTCAGTGTCAATAAATAGCACGTTCAAATATATGAACGCGACGCGGAAAAATATCATTCACAAACATTGCGCTATGTATAAATATATCTATACATAACAAACACCGTTATTAATAAAATACGCCGGATAAATTAATAATGAGCAATAAAATTAATTCATTGAATAAATAAATCGAATATACTTCCATACAATTTTTGATATTAATTACTTGGCATAGCAATGCAATATACCTACGATATATATTTGCATTTTATTTTTACATTGCATTACGTCTATACACACATATTTATATATGCCAGTAAAATTAATAAATTCACACGTATACATCCTGAGTGCTTGAGTGAATAGTTGAAAAATTACGCAATTCCAACGTTGCTTCGCGATGCCCAAGGTTGATGAATAAATTTGATGAAAGGCTGACTGGAAACAACAACGACAAATAATCTTGATGATTCAACATATTAGTTTTTATTTAAAACCAGTAATGTCTTGTGTGCTATTGTTTTTATTTGTACGCGCTTTGAACGTAGCTATTGCCTATCGATTGTGCCCATCACACAGCGACATCATCAATCGAACAACATTATTTATTATGGCTTTACGTGGTTCTATAAATATAATATCTGATTTATGCAACAGTAAATATAATATAAGGGGAAATATTCCAAGATAAGTGTAATGAAGTATTAGATATTAAATACAAATGAATATACATTTGAGTCTATTTATATATTGTGTCGAGATATTATATTTTTAAGTGCATACTTGTATAATATAATCATGTTGTTGTGGATGATCATAAGATGATATGGATTTGTAAACTTCCCATATGCTCTATATAAATGATTGCGCAAGCAAAAGAGAACTCAAGGCCAATACACTACTGTATACTCAATATACAATACATATATATATATATATATATATTTTTGTGTGTGTATATATAAGATGTACATACTCATACTGGGGTTATTTCCGTCTTTGAAATGAAATTCTAGCGCGAGAGAAGCAATATATACCTCATCAACGACCGATGAACCTCCACTGATAGGACTTTAGCATGTCCTCTTTTTCCATATATGAATATATCGTTGGTTCATTATTAAGCGATACAACATTGCATAGATCACAGTTAACTGTCTATATTGTATATAAATATATACACTACGCACTTTGTATGTAGAAGCCGATCACGCTATATGTTTTGTGTCATATATAATATTCTCATACAAATTCATTTTTGATATGCACGTCACGTCATTCTCTCCATACACCATAATAAAATAAAATAAAAAAAAAAATAATAAGAGAGATATTGAATGAAATAAAAGAATGAACAGTAAAATGATTCATTGAATGTACAAAAATGAATAGAAAAATAAAGAGTTTACGGAAGTATTTTATCTATAGGTACATTTGATTGATTGGTTGTTTTTTTTTTGTTTTGAAATCTTCAATATTTGCTTGCATTGCAAGTCTTCGTCATGTCAATTTTGACAGAGTACAAAATGTAAAGCCATCACGTAAGAGTATATATATATATATATGTGTGTGTGTGTGTGTGTGTGTGTGTGTTTACGTGGCTGTATAACGTTGCCGATACGAAGTAGTGAGTGAGACACGATGGTACATAGAAGTAATACAAACACAGTACAAGTCTAAGTTGTTAGCTCTCGAGGTTTGCTAACAATATGATGACGGTTGACTCCATTTCTGTCCATTACCCAGTGACGCAACGACCCAATTCCTCTTCTCGCACACTCTTCATATCCAGCTACAAAGAATTTTCGCCTATTTGTTGTAATACTACCGCATTTCAATTTAATTTCAGTGTGCATAAAAAATGTATTAGTCCACATATTTAAATACCAATTTGCTTGTATTTATTATACACCAAATGATTACGTGTATATAGACATGGGTATGAATAAAATCCATATATGATTATAATGATTTGTTGGATGGTCCCATTGGAATGGGTCAGTGAAAAAGTCAGCTGATAAATTTCCGTACAGCTTTCATTTTATTTATTATCAAATCATATAAATTCTTTTCACTCTTTTTTCTTTTTTCTTTCTTCTTATCTCTATTAACTATATACACATTAAAATTTTTTTTTTTGCATTAATCTCCTGCTATGACACAATACAACACACCCATACTACACAACCTGTATTGCAAAGTCTTGTACTTATTATCCACCTAAAGTGTATATATATATAGAATGAAGGAAGTCTATTTTAGGAATCGATGTGTTCTTATTAGTGGGCCATTATAGATGTAGAAATGCGAGGGGTGCGGCTATTAACTACAGGATGACGTGTATTTTCGAAATGTAAAACTCAAATTCACTGACAAATATTTATATCGCGCTTCTATGTATAATGATAAAAGTGTAATAAACATATCTATATTATACAGCATCAACAACATAAATTGTTTGTACTGTTATTAAATAAAAACTTATTGGTATTAACTATTTCGCACAACTGACAAAACCAATCATTATTCTGAGAATGAAATGTTGATTGGTTGAATTGTATTGAAAACATTGGTGATATGATATTGATTGACCCTGTAGTGCTAATTCTGATTAATCTTGGGGAAATTAAATTCATTCATTAGCTAATTGGAAACCATACAAAGCCGCGCTTGATTTCTCGTTGCTCTTTTTTATTATTTTTTTTTTTTTTTTCGCGCCTTCTTCATATAATTCTAGTCTTCATTATATTAACGAAATTGGGTCAACGGTTTCCGCATGTATCATGTCAATAAGATCTTCATTTGTGTCATATGAATTAACTTGGTATTTAACAGTGGGAACATGGAAGAATGCACGCGAGATGGTGTTTGATATATATTTTTGTTATGATGGCTCGACATTTTTAAATTTCTTCTCTCACATTCTCCACATAAGTATATCTTCTACATTCTCTCTTCATGCAACAGAAATTGACTATGATTAAACCAATAATTGCTATAGATAACAGTTAAATGTTGTGAAATATCGTTTCTTAAATAATTGATTATGTGATAATCATTCACTTTAATTGCCTGTATAATAATTTTCTATTTTATTAATTAATATTATTTTTATACATTGTATTATACTAATTAAAATAATTTTTTTGTCTTCCAAAATTCAATCATCTACCAACGAATTAGATATGAAAACCGAGGCTACTGTGATACGATCTACCATGGTCATTCTATAACTGAATTTATTATAAAGGGCAATGAGTTATGCGTAATTTTACACCCATATATAAGATAAATACAACCTCAAATTAAGAAATGAGAAACGAGCAATTTATATATATATATATATATATACATATATATTTACATGAATGAATGAAAATGATGGTTATGTTAGTGTACTTACATTAATGTGAATGATTGCCTTGGATTCAAGAAAACATCGTCATCGTGATGTACTTGAGTGACGAATACCGATGTATATATACATACTTTTAATATATAGAGAAACGTGCGAGGGGATTATAGTAGACAACACGTAGCGTGTCAAGGAAATTTCCATTTTTGTTTGTGTTTGAACATAAAAAGTCTTTTAGAAAATGGCCATGAAATTCTATTAATATTTTGAAAAGAATATTAATATAATATTTTCATTTATTCATTTGGTCCTTTTTCTTTTCTTCTTTTTATTTTTTTATTTTTTTTTGATACATTCGTCAATGAAAAATACATAAACGTAGGAAAGCAACAAGTGAAAAGAAGTATATATATATATGTATATGAAAGAGAATTACGTCATATTTTTAAAATTTAAATGGTGATATTTTCAATACAGAAAAAATAAAATGATTTTCAATTGACAAATTGGCAAGTTAAACATTGCATCATTGCAAACTATACATTTGATTTAATGGTTGAAAATATCCATTCTTATCCTAACATTCTTCCTTCGTTAATATATGTGTGTGTGTGTGCATGTGTATTTGTGCAGATAAATGTATGTATGTTGATGATATTTGTATAATACGACGTTCAAATGATGAGCTGTCTCACAATATATATTCGTTTAACTCTTATAAATGTTCCACTTTGACGCTTGTCATTGACAATACGACATTCTAATGCAATTATTATAGTGCCAATAAATAGTCAATTATTACATGTGTCACTTCGTTAGATTTAAACATATAGTTTTGTTTATACGAATAATAATGAATGATACAATTCAATTGACTGCACCTGATGGATAATAAAAAATTATGATGATTGAATTGTTATTCCAATATGTATAGATAAATATATTTATAATATTTATTATGTCTATATAGATGGAATTTTCAACGCTAACACATAAGTTTATTTATCTGTTTAGGAGGTTGGTAAAGGCCAAGCGAAACCCTGGCATCGATCCAAATAAAACCTGAGTCATATGATACTTACTATATACAAATATAGTTTTTTTCATTTTAGGATATTTTTTATTTTATATTTCAAAAAATATAATAACATTTGGTTAATTTATGGGTGAAATTGTTGAATTGATTATGAAAAATTTTGGTATTTAATTCAATAATTATAAATGTACATGCAGGAAAAATGAATAAATTCATTTTGAAAAAAAAAAAGTATTTATTGATTTGGATCAGGGTTAATAATTAATTTTTCAAATGTTCCATTGTTATATCCATCGTTTTCAAACAAATCCGTTGATATTTATGGATTTTAATTTCATTTTATTTTCTTTTCGTCCATTCAAAGAGCGTGCGAATATGCAACTCGTGAATATGCGAATGTATGCACTCATATCAAAAGTTTTCAAGAGTGGGAATAGGCTTGATGTGTAATGCGAGTTCGTGTGTGTGTGTGAGTGTGTGTGTATGTGTGTGGGACGCGTCTTGCGCGACGCAACATTCACCGTATAGTAGACATCAGTAGAATTGACCGTCAGTCAAAAAGCAAACGCCCAACGATATGGACCTCACTTGTTACATTGTATATAGCGCGAATTTATAATTGGGTAACCTCATACACACAAATATATATATATATATACGTATGTAATACACATACACTCTAATTGTTGGCCCTCGTCCGACAAAACGAGATTGACTAAGAGAACAACCAGCACAAGTTTAATAATAGTCACTGAGAAAATATCTCTCAGCTACTGTTCATCTATAAAATTAGTGTTTTTTTTTTTTTTTCCTATGTTGTATAAAGAAAATTTAAGTGATTATCATTTTTTCAAAATCAGTTTATAAAGAGATAAAAAAAAAAAGAAAATTGTGAATATAATATTGTAAATATAAATAAAGACACGTGTGCATATACGCGCAGTGTTTATAGAAGTTATGTTATAAGTGTAATTAGATATAAAGAGATAATTAATATATTATACTGAAAAAATGTTGAAAAAAATAATATTTCTATTGGGATTAGTGGCGATCGCGAATTGCGAACAATTCCGTGAAATATTCCGATGGAATACAATTGATATTGCATGGCCATCAGAGGAAATACGTACACGTGTATTGGATCGCAATGAATATATACCGGAGAATAATTTGATATCTGGAATAAAATTTTGGCGAAAGCGAATGTTTCTAACTTTACCACGAGTTAAACATGGTGTGCCAGTAACACTTGGTACAATACCAAGTCAACCTGCAGCGCGCAATTGGTCACCAAAAATCGAGGCATATCCCACATGGAATATGCAAACTGTTGGCGATTGCAATGCATTTCAATATGTTCAAAGTATGGAAGTAGATCCAATGGGAAGAATGTGGGTATTGGATACAGGCAGAACTGCCACATTGACAACTGAAATGCAAGCAAGATGTCCACCACGATTAGTTATTCTTGATTTGGAAAGAGACGGTGCTGTGCTGAGGAGTTTTGCATTCCCTGGAGATGTTGCCCATCACGATTCCGCACTTCTCAATGACATTGTCTTGGATAATACTGACGGTGGTTTGGCTTACATTACCGACAACGACGATCGCGATCCAGGAATAATTGTTTATTCACTGCGTGAAAATAAATCGTGGAAAATTCGCCATGATTCAATGAAACCGCAAGCGGAAGCTGTAGGTTTTGCAGTGGCTCGCACGTGGATCCGTACACCAATAGCCATTGATGGAATTGCCTTGTCACCCGTGGACAGCTCCCATCGATACGTTTATTACTCACCATTATCATCATTCCATTTGTATGCCGTGCCCACATCCGTTTTAAAAAATAATACCCGTGATATCGATCCATTTGTACGCGATATCGGTAGAAAGAGTTCACAAACTGATGGTATGATGATGTCTGCCACGGGTGTTCTTTACTTTGGGCTTCTTGCTGATGATGCTGTTGCCATGTGGGACACAAAACAACAATCATCGTTTATTACTGGTCAACGTATTATTTCACGTGATCATGTACAAATGCAGTGGCCCGATACATTTGCCTTTGATGAGGACGGTAATCTTTGGTGTGTCACCAATGCAATGCAAAATTTTGTTAACAATAAAGTGGATACCAGTCTGGCGAATTATCGAGTTATTAGGATAGCAACTGGTAGCAAAAGTTATCAATATCATGCGGATGGTAGTATTCCTGATGGACCAATTATTACCGCTGGTGCTACTGATCATGTAGCTGTTGTAATGGCGACAATTATCGGCGCTATTCTTACACTTGCGCTTAAATAATTTATTATTTATATATATATATATATATATGCACAACACTTGTAACAAGCATGGGCTATATAAAGTAAAATTAATGTCTACTATTCTAATCTATATACGTATATGCTTGGCGATATTACAAAATTTTGAAATTATTCGTACGTAATTGTAATGAGACGGAGGACAAAAAATTCAACGAAAATCAAATTAAAATAAATAAAATATATTTATTTTAAATTTGCACATTCGATATCACTTAAATTGTTCACGCTTTTGTATCACTTTCCCGCCAAAAAGTCGTATTTAAATAGAATTGCGTAAAAATAATAATTGTATGGACACGCAACAGCCAGACAGTGAGTCTGTAGATATATAGGACACAGAATGGGTAAAATAGATCGTAGAAGTGAACTCTCCAGTTTTAAATAGATGGAATTTGGTTTTGATGATGGCTTTACTGTGTTTTATGTGTTGAAAATTTAAGGGACAGCACATTTCTATATCACAAAAACTCAACTGTGATACCATCACATGCAATTATTTGTCAATATAAATTTTCGTTGATTACTGAAAATATAAAAATATCATCTAATGGATTTTAGTTTGGGTGGTTAATATCAATCGTAAAATTTTTATTTTATATGTGTATATCTATGAATCTATATAAAACACACACTTTCAAATAGCCATGACGACATAAAAAAGGCTTTTATTTTATAACTACCCAAAAATACGTAAAATTATCACAAATATCATATTTACCCACCGATTACCATTTCTATTCTTACATATTCAAACAATTAATTCATAAAATATCCCATCTGATACTTATCAATGTACTCCTTTGCTTCATATTAAATGCAATTAATTCCTAATAAGATAAAAAATAAATTTTATTCGCAGATTATTATAAAACATAAAAAATTACACCACAGTCCATTCTATTTATTCGAAAAATATATTTGATATTCATAGAATTTCATAAACAATTCTCATAATATTTCTGTGTTCTATTTTATCCTTTTGCACGCATACAATCACATGTATACATAGATATATATATATATGTGTTTTCAAGTCATATATGCTTGTATGTATATATTATATACCCATTGAATATATATGTGTTATTTGTATGTGATGTTTACGTCTATAGCGAATTGCGTAATACGAGATCTGTGCGTCATCAATCTTTAAGCCCTTCTGTATGAACTATCAATATATAAATAGAAGTGCAACACACGTATATATATATATACATACATACATACGTATGTATATATATATATATATGAAAAATAATAAGCATAGTAAAAATATAATATTCTTTTTACCCCTATTTTTTTTTCCTTCCTTTCGCCACACAACTATTACATGTGTCTTTATGAGTTTACTTTTTCATCCTTGGGTTTGTTCATGTGGTCGTGGAAAATTCAATTGCATAGGTAATCCTAGGCCAAAGTGTCAACGGTATATGAAAAAAATAGAAAAAAAAGATATTTATATATGTGTACATACAGAAAGTACAATTATTTCATGCAAGACAATTTGAATTGAAACAAACGCAATTGACTGGTTGGGCTGGGCATTACAGGAAGAGATGAATGACGGAAAAAATTAAAATAAACAAAAAATAACATGTCTGATGGCGTATTGCAGATTCTCACTATTGTTTACGCTCACGCGTTGTGCGAGCAACCGAAACGAAACACGCAGCCACAATGGGTTTGTCCTAGTTTCGCAGACGACACTATTATACTATTATATATTTGTTGGAAAATCATTTGTGGTCTATGGCACCGCCAAGCCCATTAAACATCGTGTTCCCTGGTCCACATGTGACTTAATTATAAACAATCGTATACATACATGAACACATACAGAAATATTCCCATCAAAATATACGTATAAATGTATGCATACATACAGGCATTATTTTCTAATGAAATAAATAAAAAATAAAAAAAGAAAAAAAATATAAATATATTATAGTTTTCACAATCGCTGACGAGTTCAAATTATTATATGGAACCTTCGTGACACTCTGTAATTCGTACATCGCAAATATTCAAAATATGTTTATTGATATTAAAATTGGTATTCTAGATTATTTAATGTACTTTTGCTGTAGTAATAATTAACTCGATGAAAATAATTTAAATAATGTCTATCAATAAACAGAAAAATTATAGTGTTCATGATGAATTATTGTCGTTGTTATCATAGGACTAGTACAATTGATGTGTAATTATGGCATAATGCAATGTAGGCTACTGTTTATTAATCGATAAATAAAGTGAAAAAAAAAATGTGACATCAAATGACAATAATCTATTGATTATATCCTGTATGAAATCATTGTATATATTATAATTATATTGAAGATTTACAACCATGCTATTAAATATTGCAAATATCCACAGAAAGAAACTGTAGAAAAAAAAAACTTCGGTAATAAATTCTATATAGCATTTCATATGAAGGTTTTGTATGCGCGCTTCACGCGAATTGCAACATTATTAGTCAACCAGGAATAATGGGGATACTATAAATAATAGTGGGATGTAATTTTGAAGCAGATAAATATATTATTCTGTGCGAAATTCCAATGGATAGGAATGAATTCGCGATTAAAAACAAATCTATGATGTCTAATGCTGGGATCAATTTCTGATAACAGTAAACTCGGTTGATAGAACTGCAATCAATGATAATCACGGACATGTGATGAGAACGAAAATTGAGTGCATATGTAAAACAATTTCATGTTTTAATTAGTGTTGAGTGTATATTATTCCATAGTAAGAATGAAATGGCCATATTTGTATACATAAATAGTTTAAATGTGCGCACATCAGATGTCACTACATCTCGAATAAACATAACATAACCTTGAAGTATGACATTTTTCTGAAATGTAAATATATCATGATTAGGAACCTCACAACGTTCTGCTACAGTTTTCTCATATTCTCGATAAGTTTATTATTCCCATGGTACTCATAAATACCGTAAATTGACTCATCCGCACAATGTACGAATGTTGAAATTGAGAACCCCTATCACACAACACCTATGTTTGTATGAGCATAATCGAGGTAAACAATACTCTAGGTTTATGTATTGATATCTATTCTGATAATTATTATTTTAGCTTAAATAAAAATTCAGTAAATAATCAATTATTGCGAATTTTTAGGTCGAATATAAATATGTCACTATTTCCTGCATATGAAAATACAATCCGGCCTCAAACTCCACCTGATACGCCAAAATTAGATATTCCTGAGAATAAACCAACAACAAGTTGGCTGAGTAATTCTAGTTTTCAACCAGAAGTTGTTCCATCACTTGCATCATTCCCAGATGTTACAATAGAATCATCGGACGACGAAATTATTGAAATACTTCCGGAAAATATCAAATATCCATTAGTTCCATTGGACTCGGACAGTGATCAAGTTCGTTTGAAAACACCACCACCGAAAAAAGCTAAAAAATCCGGAAAAAAAAGCAAATCTCGTCATAAACATCATAAAAATAAACCACAATACGATTTAGATGTTAAAAATGTGTATTTTGATGATAAATTCCGTGACAAAGGAAATTTTAAAGTTGATACACTTTGTTCGAGAGTGAGACCTCTATACAAAATAAACACAAAGCCACTTGGATATATTGAATTTAAACGTAAAAAAGTGGAATCATTAAAGAGATATCATACAAAACCAATTCAATCTAAATTAAAAGATGAAAGGGATGACAAAACTATTAAAAAAAATAAATCTGAAATTGAGGAGTCAGACGATTTTAATAATGACAAATTAAAAAAATTACAAAATGCGTCACAATTAAAAATAAAAGAATTTAATGAACAACTAGCAGAAGAACCAACAAATGTCAAGCTATGGCTCCAATATGCCAATTTTGAAGATTACAATGAATTTGATAATAGTCACAATAGTTCAAATACTACGAGAATAAAATATCAAAGAAAATTGGCTATAATTGAAAGAGCACTGGAAACAAATTCCGACTCAAATGAACTGTTAATTGCAAAATTAAAATTTATGAGTGAATTAGTTCCAGCGGATCAGTATATTCAGCAAATTGAAGCTTTAATTAGCAAAGATTTGGGCAATGTAATTTTATGGGAAGCTTTAATAAGTGCAACAAGGTCATCAGTGGCCATGTGTACAGCTCCAAAGGTTCAAAGTTTATATTTGAAATGTTTTGCAACACTTCATTTATGGTCAAAAAGTTCTCAAGGGTCATACGACAGTCGTCTTTTAAATATTCTCTATCAATCGTTACTATTCCTGAGGCATGCCGGTCTTTGGGAACAAATGTGGGAATCCATACGTTTAAATTTGAATTTAAATCTCGGTATGAATAATAAAAATGCGCACTATCTAAAAGAACCAATTGATGAGAAGAAATTAATAGATATGGAAGAGGTTATTTTAACATCTAGATTGCCATTGAATCAATTGTGGTTGAGAATTGAAGTTTTACGTGAAAATTGCCATTGGATAAGTGTGGAACGTGATAAAATTGAATTTGTTGGTGATTCACATCGATTTATTTCACCGGAGGATATTGCAGAATATGTTCATCCTTTATTAACACGAGAATCTAATCTCAAAATGGTTATTTACATTCTTCTTGCATTAAAAGTTCCACTATTGCCATTAAGACATGAAACACTTAAATGTTTAGCAATGGAAGATAAAATTTGGACGGTGGATTCCATTGAGTCTATCCTCCCACTTTTGTATCCTTGTGTAGGTGAAATGGCGGGTCATAAGCAAAGATTATTATTGTCTACAGGATTACTTGAAAGTGGACTAACATCGGGTCCACAATATTTACGTTTACATCCAGCTCAAGAGTTTTATTTAAACTTTATTCGAAATATGTTTCATACAATTGCACAAAGTCTCAAACCCCAACATAAATTAATTATCAATATATGGTGGTTACTTTTTGAACGAATGCTTATTGCCGTACAAAAAAATGAATCAGTAAACAACGATAAGAGGTACAAAAAGTTGCGTGTTATTATTAAGGAATTTTTGAAAAAGGATGAAAATCGAAATAATTTACATTATTATCGTGAATACGCGATGATTGAATATGAAATGGGACGATTTAATAACTCGGTGAATATTCTGAAAATGGCTATCCAAACAAAAGGAACCATTCCAGCGATAATTCATGATAATGATGAAAGAATGGCTTTAATGAGTTTGTATCGAGCACTCTTACAGATTCTATTAGACGTGAGAACATGGAATGAATCTAGCAGTAGAGATGAGATTCTCAAAGTATTTTCTCAAATGACAATTGGACAATCGGAGGCGGAATGTCTCATTTCAACAGAAAAATATCTTCACAATTGTTACGTAGAATTTATGGAGTGTTGCAATTCCTTGCCTATGGACGACACAGTGGATCAATACTTCTTACCGATTTTTTATTGTGATGCAATTACATGTTATATTTATTTATTGCATATTATTAACCGGCCATTCACTGATATTATCCAAGTGTTTAATACATGTCTGGAAATATCGGCGGACAAACCTTATCTACAGGAGCGATTTTATGAAAATAAAATTATGTTCTTACAGTTCATTAATAAAAAAAATAATGATCTACAAACTTGCGTGAATGAAGCAATGAAAAATTATCCAGATAATTGCTATGTGCTTTCAGTGTTTGCTGAAATAGAGGTATGATAAACACAATATATTTCTCCATTAAGGGGCACGACTAATGTGACACTTTCAAAAAATCAATTTTTTTTCATTGCCATTTTTGATGGTCTATAATTCACGAATAACATATTAAAATTTCAAGGCACATCTCGAATAAATTTGAGTTTCAGCCTTTTTTAAGCAGCTGTTCGTCGCCCCAAATCATGGACAATTTTATCTTTGAATGCGTTTTCCTCAGAACGACATTTTTCAAATTTGCTGCTGTTCTAACGAGAATACGAATTATCCTATCGACTTGAATCGTTTTTCACCGTGTTCATTATCGATTTCACCATACCATAAACTAGCCGTTTTTTCGATCGGATAAAAAATGTGATTTCCCGTCATTTTGTTGGATTTTCATTTTTTTTTCATAATCCTAGATCATGGTGCGTGCAATACCTTCTAGTTTAACGAATTATTTTAGTTTTTTTAATCAAGTACTTTAAACGCGGCAATCACTATAGAAGAGTCGCTGAAAATTTAATTCTTTCGAACAAAATTATATGATGAAAATGTCAAAACATGCGGTCATCACTTTTCTCAAAGAATTTCCTTAAATTGCCATTTTTTTAGGCATTCACACTAGTCGTGACCCTTTCATTCTCCATTTTTCTCATTGTAATTTTCTTTGTAGTCCCGGTTGCCGTTTTGGAATGTCAGCGTGCAAAATAGGAGCAATCGATTATGGCCAATGCTAGCAATGTGTTTAGCAGGACGTGCACGTTTACATTCGGAAATTTGTTTACATGACCCAGTAGCGATGACTGCAGCCCTCAACAAATTATTGCACTTCCATGAAAAACTTTCAATGTACATAGTAATTTATAATTACATCTACCATTGAATCTGAAAATACTATTACCTTATAAATTCACCAAATCATTAATTGAATATGAATAAATATGTAATTTTTTTTTTTGTAGAGCGGCAGATATACGCTACTGTCCATTGATATGGCGATTATATATGTTATTACTTCGTGAGCGAAACCTCTGCGAGAAGAGAGGCGAAGACGTTTATCACGCGAGTATAAATCAATGTCCATGGGCGAGATGTATTTATGTTGATGCCGCTGAAATTGCACCACAATTTCTCACTCAGATACAAGATGTTATACGTGAAAAAGATTTGAGGATGCACGTCACCCTTGAAGAACTCGATATTTTGAGAGGGTAGTCCATTATTATACTGTTACAATTATACATTATTATTTAACTAATATATATATGTAAATATTTATTATTAAGAACATCGTGTAATAAAGAAAAGTTATCTATGCAAACAATAATTTATAGTTCTGTTTTAGATAATTGAAAATTGCCAGCGTGTGTATGTGTATGAGTGTATGTAACAGAGAGAGAAAGAGATAGATCCTCATACGGGATTGGTTGGGTTAAAAAAATATATAGTGGGAGGGCAGACATACCACAGATAGCAGGAATCCACTCTGGTTGGGACGATTGTATTCGATTTGTACATAACCTGGAATTTCGATCGTATTTACAACGGGAGGAGATACAAAAACTATGGATTTAAAGGCTGTAGTTATTCCGGGAGAAGCTCCCGAATCAGATGATGATGCTATTGATATTACAACTGTATGTAAACAGTCTTATTCATTCATATTTCTGGATAATAATATAAATGTTTGGTTAGGGTTTTGCATTTAAGTACAGTACAAATGCCACGGGCACCATTATTGCTGGTGAAGCAACTGAATCTGATGATGGCAAGCATTGCAATCGAATATTATCTACTTAATAATCATTTTTGGATTAAAAAATTTATGACCATTCGTTTTCATCATACAATAAAGATGGTGCAAGTTGGAGTAGTACAAGCGCAGCGATAGATGCTGCTACCGCCTGTCCACAATATTTAGACATGAAAGTCCCCAACTCAAAGAAGAAAAATCATATCAAATATAATAGTTTACTGCACAAGAAACTATGTGAGTATAAATATTTATTGAGAACAGCTATTTATCCATGATTGTATTTTGTTTATTATTAATTTTCTATATAAGACATATTTACTATTACATTTTTTATATAATGAGCTGGAATATATTGAATATGTCACTAACAACACTCGTCTCTCACATACTACATTCGCAGAATGTCATCATTTTTTTTCATTTAGCGATATCACACTGTACACAAATTTTTGTATCCTATTAAAAAAAAAAAAAAAAAAAAAAAAAACATTGGATTTGTAAGCGAGAAATTTTATTTCAGTACAATCGTATTAATGTAATGTATAATCTATTGATAATATTGAATTATTTAATTATGTCGCATATATTTACAAACAGACGAATGTAATGAGTCACTAAGAAGCGATTTACTGCGTTTAATTGAGGACACCATAACTACTGGTATCCAAGAGCTAACGGGCGCGAATAAACAATTGATAAAGAGCGAGCTTACCGTACAAGAGGCAGCATGTCAACTGCGAAATGCATCAGCTCGATGGAATGAATCATCCAATGCTCTTTTTCAATTGATTGATGCTAACTTTTTAAATACCATTAAAATATAATATTTCTTTGAGATTTTATGTATATATATTTGGACATTGATCGATGTTAATATCTCTTAATTATTATCTCAACAAATTCAAATATAATCTAATAAAATTTAATTTCAATAATATACAAATATGAGCTTTTTTTTTTTGTAAAACTTGCAATATTTGTCGACGGTTTGTTGTATCAATGTTATTAAAATCATATTAAACAATCTATGGTATTGTGCAATTTTGTGTAAAGCATTTTCAATTGATTGAATATTCTTTGTTTATATTTCTTCATTATTTTCGTTTGTTATTCATATATATTATTTATATATGCTCATAATTGAATGGCAGTACTATTCGATATATTAATTATTGACTAATATAGCAGATAATGTACTTTCGAACTTATCTGGCAATTTTTAATTATTTTGAATAAACTATGAATTTGTCAAATAAATTAAATAATTATTATATGTATTTTATGTGTATATATCAATTGTAGCATAATAAATATAATTAATTTTTCCGATCGCATATAAATGGACTTTTTTTTTTCATACGCAGTTGTAATATTATCCATCGTCATACCGAGTATTTTTGCTTAGTTATTTCTTTATGCAATGTATCATGAAAACTGTAAGAATTTCATAGGCGGGTTTTCAGACGCTTTTTTACATAAAGTATGAAATTATTTATTACTATGCTGTAATAGTTGAATTTTCATTGAGTCCTACTATTACAAATGTCATAAAATTAGAACCTTGTTGCAGTTTCTCTGAATGTTTATTATGAAAAGAAAAGAAAAAGCATTGATAATTTTCTCCGATATATATTGCAAACAGTACCGAAATGCGAACACAGTCTTAATTCAAAAATTCCTAAACTTTAACATTTTGTTTATTTATATAAACTATTTTCTCTCTAAGTTGGTTTTCTTTTTATCTACGTGCACAACTTTTGCTTGTATCAAAGACCTGATATCGTTTCGCCATATTATATGTCATCAATTGTATGCAATTATATATACCACTAGTTATTTACTTGTATTATTTATTTTTTTTTATCGATTTTTCCTGCATGCAGAATGAATTTGGTGACTAAAATGGGAATTGATGTTAAATCTAATGAATTCAGTCTTAAATCATTCGCATTACGCACATTATTAACCGTAAATAATAAATCAGAACAATTTTCTTTTTGTTTTGTTTTGTAATCGGTACGTATAAAGCATATCACAATTAATGAAAACATATATATTTTTTTTTTGGTCATCGCGTCAGATACAAATCCGTGACGGATACAATCAAGCAGCCGTTCTGCATACGTGTATACGTTGTCTATAATATAATTATTACTATTTCTTTTTTTTTTTCGAATTACATTCTCTATTTCCTGCTTTTCTCTTTGTTTTTTAAACATTAATCGAGATTAGCAATTCTTATGAATCAATTAATATTTTATTCCTGATCTTATGAAATACGCTAGTAGATTTCCTACAATTATTACATAACCTGAAATACTTTTAAACGATTATTTTATTTTAATACTGTTCATTAATATCAATCGACATATTAGCACTACTACCATGTCATATTACTGAGCATCAATATACAATTCCATAGGGTGCGCGCACTCTAATGACCTCATTATGATCAGTGCGATTCATTCGAAACAATTCAAGAGGAATAATTTTTCTTGCTTTAACTATATAAATTAAAAGAACATGAATTTAATTCTATCTAAACTCAAATACCTTCTCTATTTACATTATTACTAAAAAAAATATATTATATCATATATACTATAACTATAAACATCTACCTCAATTATTATTATAGACGATTGCTATGGAATAATTTTTCAGATTGATCTTATTCTTCTACTGTTTTTTTTTAACCTTTTAACTGGCCACAGATTGACGCAAATTTCCTTCTCTCTTATAATTCACACATTGAATATTTTACAGATGAACACACCCGAATTTCGATTGGTATTCGCATCAATTCATCGAGACACTACATATATTTGGGCTTCAATTCCAAAATAGAATCAACGTTTGTTGCAACTGTCGACCTTTATAAAAAATCCGCCGACGTACGCGATACATATTGGCCAATGTGAGGGCGCCCACCCCCCACATGGCCTACGCCCGCTCCATCTCTCCACCGGTTGCGTACATCTGAAGAAGTGCCATTGATTCCTGTGCTTGACGTTTTTCGGCTAAAAATCTACCTGATGCTTCCTTCAATTGCTCCAAAAACAAACGATCAGGCACAATATCAGCAAGACTATCCGGATTCATGTCACTGAGTAATTCAAGATCATTCCCACCAAGCAATGAAATATGTGATGGATCACCGTGAAGTGTCGATACAAGCGGTTCAATAGAACTCTGATTGCAACGTGAATTATCGTCAATTGACCGTCTACCATTATCCACATTGTCAACAACAATATAACGTGATGCGGAATTAATACTGCCGGGCGTTGCCCATTTTTCATCACCTTGGAGCACCATTAAATTGGTATTTCGTTCGAGTGTGGCAAAATATTCTTCATCATCAACCTCTGTACCTAAAATAATAATTTCATTTTTATATGGTAAATAGTTGGAATACAAACAATTTATCGAAAAAAAAAAAAAATTAACAACGTATTGTAATCATTATTAATTGCAATATAATTTACCATCTAATTCGAGGACAATAGTGAGATCAGCGTCAATGGGCATAGCCAATCTATTTCTCGCAACGTTAATCAGATCTTGTAATGATGATGCCGTTACTCCTTTTCTTTTCTCACGATTGCAGTCGACAATTTTGTATGGATTCCCAGGCGTTGAAATGAGTGCGGCATTCTCAGACATGTTGGCTTGAAATTAAGTCAATACAAATGTTTTAATACTATATAAGTAAATATTTAGATTTGCGCACATAAACAATCAATTTTCAATCAGTATATTAAAAAACGATTGAATTTATTTTTGTTTATTTGGCGTCGAGAAAGTTGTAATAATTATTCGGGGGTATTCACCCGTGTTGTGATATTAGTTGAGAAAAAAAAACAGCCCCACACACGCCCACTTGCGCGCGTATACACAGACATATATAAATATACCCACATAAAGATACAGCACAAAATAAATAATATTTTATTCACCAAATAAATAATGTCGGCTTGCGGTGGTTGGTGTTATTTATTTTGCGTTTTAATGCTTATTACTAATTTAGAATCACTGAATTTTATAGGCGGCGGATTAATACGACAATATAATTGATACTTCAAAAAATGTCTAAAGGATAGGTTTATATATTTTTGGGCAGTGTCACAGGGATTGTACTTTGTAATTGTTTTATAATTGGAAACTTGTCATTATTTATAGTTGTTTTTCTTTCATTGCTCACTCGCCAATGTTTGAATAAATTAATAATGAATTTTATAACACGCGAGACACTTCACGATTGCTGGTGTATTTAAATAGTTAAATCGTGGAAATAAAAAATATAATTAACGACAGATGAATACTTGAATGTAAGAGGTATCTCACGTAATGATGCAATTTGAATACTACCGACGACTACTGGTCCGACCGTATAATAATCCAAATAGCACTGGGTCAATGGTGCAGCCACCCTTCCTATTTATACTCCGTTTCGACTGTCGACCGTCGACCGCTGTCGTACATACACGCAGTCATGTGACATCCCACCCTTATCTCTGCAAACCCGCCCCCGCTCTTCACAAAAATCACCCACCACTGTGAGATCAATAATCTACACCCACATTACTATCAATTTTTGTCCTGACCTGTGGAATTTTTTCACCAGCTGCAAAAAACATAAACACACTTTTTATGTAAATGACATCTACTCGAGACAAATCGTAAATAACAATAGTCACCTTATCAATTGCAATATTCAAGACATCTGTATAATTTAATTTAATTTATTCGTCGTGTTTAAATTAAAATTGGATAAAATTGAATAGAGTGGAGAATGAGGGGATTTATTTATTAATCGGCCATTAGTAGATAATTTCTTTCTGTCAATGAATAAAATGAAAATACAGGTTGTAAATAATCGCGATGACAGAATTAAGGAATCCATTTGCTATATCGTCTAATAATTAATTTTATATTGCGTATGACTGAAAACAAAAAATTGATAATAAAATAAAAAGTGGATTATGAAAAATAAAAATGATAAATACCAAAAATTTAAGGCACAGCCCTGCAATTATTTATAGATTTGAGCAGCCAAATGAGACACAATTTTCAGTTTAAAGTTAGAACAGCAGTGGCCGAGACGAGAGTTTTAGATTTAGATCAGTAAGATCAAATTTTTGCGTGGAGAATTTTAATTGTTCGTTGGTGTTAAAATTTCAATACAAATATTGATAAAAAGAACAAAAAATCATTCATTAAATATTGAGAAATGCCACCAGCAAAAGTTGTTGAAGAACCTGACGATAGTCGAACATGGGAATTATTAGAGAGATGTCTCTTGCCAATTGCATTTTCACACGCTGTAGCAGTTACCCTTGCCGCTATACTCAACACTTTGGGAATCTCGCAAACATCAAGTTTTGTATTGTTTCTTCTTTTTCTTTTCCTCTCCATAGGCACCACATTATTCTACCACAACCTCAAGGTAAACAACCTAAAATTCGTCATTTATTTATTCATTTTCTCGTCCCCAATTATCGTTTATAATATTAAACCTGAATTATCAGAGCAGCTAATAATAATCTAGTTTAAAATATCGTTAATGTCTGCCAAATTATTTATGTCAAGGTGGAAATAATTTATAGTAGAATAAATATTTTTCTTTAATACAGGTAACTGCTGCTGGAAAAGCAATATTAATTACTGGATGTGATTCGAGAGTTGGATATGCTCTGGCAAAGCGATTAGATGAACTGGTAGGTGAAAAAATAGAACGGAACAAAATGATAAATCGTATTATTGCCATGTGTAATAATTATTCGATATTGAATATGAATATCTGTTTAGGGTTTTATAGTTTTTGCTGGTTTTCAAAATCAATCAGAGAGTGAAGAAAAAATTGACAAATTAAAAAAAGAGGGATCGGGCAGATTACATATTCTGCAATTGGATATTGCTTGTGAGAGAGATATACACTCAACTTTTCTCTATGTCAACGAAAATTTACCTGATGGAGCACCAGGTATTTCAATTCATCCCATCACTATGCTTTCTTCGGTTTTATCGAAGCGAAAATAACAACAAATCACTGAATTGTATTGCATCTAGGACTGTGGGCATTAGTACACGCTAATGCTTGGATTACACTTGGAGAGTGTGAATGGGTTCCACCGTCAGTCGTAAAAAAAAGTATTGATATCAACTTCACAAGTGTTACTAGATTGACTCAAGTATGTATTAACACACTTTTATTTTACACTTTCAAATTAAATCAACTACAAGTAATGAAACAAAAATATTTATCATTTAGGTATTTTTGCCATTAGTTAGACGGTGCAAAGGACGTATTGTCTTAGTATCAAGCATTTTAGCCCGAATACCAAGTCCAATAAGAGGCATTCAATGTGCCAATGGCGTAAGTTATTAAGAAATTTTTTAATTCATTCTAATAAATATATTCATTTTCCACACATATCACTTTTATTTTTAGGCGGCGGTAGAGGCTTGGGGTTCTTGCCTACGATTAGAAATGCGTCGCTGGGGCGTTGATGTTGTAATAGTTGAAACAGGAGAATATGTAGCGGGCAATGCATGGTTGAAAGATAATATTGCACTTTTGAATCAATCGCGTGATATGTGGGTTCAATTGGATCCACAGACACGAAAGGAATACGGTGAAGAATTGTTTCAGAAGGAAATGCTGTCTTTAGAGAAATATACGAAGGGCCCAGATGCTGATTTAACCAGAGTACTTCGAGCATTAATCGACGGTGTAATTAAAACGTTTCCTCTTAAACGTTATACACCTGTAACACGTAAAGAGAGGCTACAAGCCTTTGTCAGTGATCATCTTCCAAAGACAGTTTATGACATAATTTACACCGATTAAAAACTACTGATAATAATGAATGTAATTGAATTGATTAAAAATAAATAATACCGGTGAATTATTGCCAAATATATGTGATCCAATATAATTTGGAGACATTGATAAGTTAACTTATGCGAAATTGACGGGTTAGCGGCAGTCAGAGTTATGGAAAAATAACTATTTTAAATATTCTTTTTTTTCTTCAGTAATTTAGTTTATTTTATAAAGCGGACAATGTTAAATTATTATATTATGATTCAACTTGATTTGATACAAATTTGAAACGAAAATATAAATTATATATGGAGTTATCGCGACATTTGTTGAACTCTGCTCCATAAGTGGTGCTTTGCACTCACCATTATTACTTTTATTACAGGTTAATCTAAAATTATTGAAATAAAAAAAAATGATTATTTTAATAGTTAATCCAGTGCCTCTTCGAACGATTTTTTTTTTTTTTTTGATAAACTTCTATTTTTTATAAACAATTAACTATTACATTTTTCCTTAAAAATCCAGAAGTAAATTATCAGAGACCGTCATTATCATTATTTAAAAAAAAAAACTTCGATCGCACACTACAATAATTATTGAAATAATAATTTTTTTCGATTTCAATGATTTTAGATTAACCTGTAAAAAGTTATAATGGTGACGGCAAACTCCCCACTTATGGAACACCCTTCAACAAATATCACCATAACTTCATATATAATTTATATTTTTTTTTGTACCAAATCAAGTTCAAACATAAGACGATAATTTCATATTGTTAGTTTTGAAAATAAATTAAATTACTGACGAAAAATAAAAATATTTAAAATACTTGTATTTCCATACCTTTGATTGTGCCTAACCCCTTGAATGTGTAAAATACATACCGAATATTTATTAAATTTTATTGATATTGCCGTTATCCAACCTCAACGACAATATATATGGGAAAGAAGACAAGAACTGGTGGATATTTTCACGAATTAGACCCTGTTTGTCGTAACCCCTGTCGTTATTATATTAATGTACAGTCATGAATGTACATATTGTTTTCGTGTAATAAATGTGCTTGCTTACGTCTAATTATCATATGTAATTTATCAATCATCAAGATAAGGCCACTACAATCATTTATCTGTATGTACCGTACGATGATGATTGATGAAAGTGAAACAATGGAAGTGAATAGTGTAGGAACCGCCATCTACAATTCAAAGAGGGATAAATAAATGGGCGGGTAAATCTGACATTTTGTGTATATCAATATTATTTTTAACGTACCCATTATTATGAATAAAATTCAATCGTATTTATATTCCACTATCTTACGTCGATATTATTTGCTCTTTTGAATATATTAATCTGTAACGAATACTCTATATTTCATGTTCAAATAATTGAGTAAAAATGTCGAGGTGTCATTTGTTGTTTGACTGAGATTACTACTGTAATTTAAATTAATGTAATTTACCCAGCCGGGTATTGTTTATGCTTATGTTTTTTTTATTAACAACTCCGTCCGTTTCTAACTTTGATGTTCAATAATAATATAGCCCACAGTCAAGTACCCATTTATGGAATATAGATATGATATATATATATATCTATGTTTTGTTACTCAATAATGTAGTTCGAATAGACGACTGTAGAGGGATGTGCCTATCTGTTTTGACAATAACATGCTGCTACCAATCCTGAAGTCATCTCTCTTTTGTGGATAGCAGGGTTTATTAGACCAGTGATCCCTCAACATGGCTTCATACATGAGGTAAATAATTATTTTTATCTAATTTACTAACAGGAATACATTTTTTTAATATTTCAATTCGATATGTTTGTTTAATAAACTTTTAAAAAATATTTTATTTTATTGCAATCAAACATTTCAATCAGAATAAACGTACTAAGTAAATAAATTATTCATATCATGATGCCGAGTACAATCGTGATTTTGATTGATGACGTGTTATATCAAAATTTATGAATTGAAGTGAAAAAAATTGTATTTCGAATAAATGAACATTTTTATTGATCCATTATATTGACGTTGAATAACAAATATTATTGCCACTTATCAAAATAATAATAAATTTTGTCTACATATATTCAAATTTTGCAATTGGTTTTTTTTTGTATTTTTAATAATGTCAGAGTTAAAGAAATACGATATAATAATTTATCATTTGATTTGTTATTGCAGATTTGGGGTGTTAATTTTTTTACTATATTCTGTATTGACGGTACAGTCGGTTGATCGCGACAACTTTAAAACATGCGATCAATCCAGTTTTTGCAGGTAATTTATTTATTTTCTTTTTTTTTGTTATGTATATTTGAAAAGTTATTGATATTATCAAGTTTTTAATTTATCAATTATCCACAGACGCTGTCGTAAGGTTGAAGCTGGCAAGTCGCCATATCAACTTTTATCAAATACAGTATCACAAAATCAATCGACATTATTCGCTGAATTATTCAATAAAGATACCGGTGTATATTACATATTGCAACTTGTAGCACTCGAAGAAAAT
This sequence comes from Galerucella tenella, assembly GCA_910591685.1. NCBI lineage: Eukaryota > Metazoa > Arthropoda > Insecta > Coleoptera > Chrysomelidae > Galerucella > Galerucella tenella. The sequence goes on from CAJUYH010000570.1 coordinate 28,080, forward strand.
ACATTTAGACTTCATATCAATGAGAAAAATCCATTGCGGCCACGTTATGAAGTTGAGAATTCTTTAAAAAGTCCACCTAATCACATTGCACTCACGATAACTGAAAAGACTGAGGATCATACAACTGTTACAAATGGCCCAAGTAAAATTGTAATTCATCACGTGCCATTGAAAATTGATTCATACGTTGATAATCAACTAGTAATATCAACAAATGCACGTGGTCTCATGAGATTTGAGCATTTACGTAAGAAAATAGAAAAGTAAGTAATTAAATATTTCACAATTATCCGAAATTTTGTTCATTCGATTCTGGAACACATTATTAAATATATCGTAGGTTTACTGCAAGAACTGACCAAGTAAAAAAACTTGATTTTCCACAAATTACGTTTAAACTTAAGAAGTTTATATAAAATCAGATTCTCCTTGCATGCAAACACAGTTTGCAAACTAAATGTATACAATATATGTATAAATGTAAAAAATATAATGACAGCGAAAGATGACCAAGTCGACTTGGTCATTTTTCCATGTAGTAAAAAGTGCCTCAATTCAAATAGTAATTATCGGGTAGGTTCATCCCCACGCTTCTAAGAGATTATAATGATTCGGGGAATATTGCTAACAATACAGATTACTTTAACTAGTCATTTGATTGTATTAATTCAAAATTTTCAAATTCTGACTTGATCAGTTTTCGCAGCGAGCCCACGACATTTTCAACGGGTAATAAATCATTTTCACTTTAAAATTATGATGAATTCAGACCAGCTGAAGGTGAAGAACCCGAAATCGTCGAGGAAGTCACATCGCAATACCCCGGCGATGGTGCTGAAAGTGATCCTGGTGCATGGGACGAAAATTTCAAATCGCATCATGACTCCAAACCCAATGGACCCGAAGCAATAGCTCTAGATTTCAGTTTCCCCGATGCTGAACATGCTTACGGTATCCCGCAGCATGCTGATTCTTTTGCATTAAAATCTACCAAAGGAATAGATCCATATCGACTGTACAACTTGGATGTTTTCGAGTATGAAGTCAATGAACGAATGGCACTTTATGGATCGATACCAGTACTTTATGCTCATGGGTAAATGAATTATTCATCGCTTATATATATATATATTCATGTTTTTGATTCCATTTATAATATAATTGTATTATGATTGTAGAAAAGAGCGAACATCAGGTGTATTTTGGCATAATGCTGCGGAAACATGGGTAGACATTCGTTCAAGTACAGATAATAATGTTGTTGAGAGTATCGTAAACTTTGTATCCGGCGGTGTTAAAAAGCCACATGTTGACGCTCATTTTATATCTGAATCGGGTGTGATAGATGTGTTCTTTTTATTGGGCCCCAAGCCCTTAGATGTATTCCGACAATATACTCTATTAACCGGTGTTGCACCTCTACCGCAAGTATGTTTATCAATACTGTCTTCTGTCAATACAATTATTCGTACGGCTAATAATAATCCACAATATGTTTATATAATAACATTTGATTTATATTGACGGCAGATGTTCACTTTGGGCTATCATCAGTCTCGATGGAATTACAATGATCAAGAGGACGTAATGAATGTAAATAAACAATTTGATGAAAACAATATTGCAATGGATGTGATGTGGTTAGATATCGAGTACACCGATGGAAAAAAATATTTTACATGGGATTCACGTAAATTTTCTAAACCTCTGGAGATGATTGAAAATCTCACAAATGTTGGTAGAAAATTAGTCGTTATTATTGATCCACATATTAAACGTGATAGCAATTATTTTGTTCACAATGATGCTACAGACAATGGATATTATGTTAAACATGCTGATGGAAAAGATTATGAAGGTTGGTGTTGGCCAGGCTCATCGTCATATCTCGACTTTTTCAATCCTGTTGTTCGTGAATATTTTGGTGAGCAATACAGTATTGATAAATTTCATGGCACAACAAATGACGTTTATATATGGAATGATATGAATGAACCAAGTGTATTTAACGGCCCGGAGATAACAATGCCAAAGGATTTGGTTCATTATGGCGGTTGGGAGCATCGTGATGTTCACAATATCAACGGTCTCATGTATACATCAGTAACATACGATGCGTTATATAAAAGATCGCATGGTACACTGAGACCATTTGTTTTAACACGATCATTCTACGCGGGCTCACAACGTTCTGCCGCTATGTGGACTGGTGACAATACTGCTGAATGGCAACATTTACGTGTATCTTATCCAATGTGTTTAACAATGGCAGTCTCTGGAATGTCATTTTGTGGTGCGGATATCGGTGGATTTTTCAAAAATCCCGACGCTGAATTATTTTCACGATGGAATCAAGCTGCTGCTTGGCTACCATTTTTCCGTCAACACGCTCATATTGAAACAAAACGTCGCGAGCCATGGACATTTGATAATAATACAATTGATATTGTGCGCAATGCAATTGCCATGCGTTATTCATATTTGCCATTGTGGTATACGGTATTTAGAGAGCATGAAGTAACGGGTTATCCAGTAATTCGACCACTCTGGGCTCATTATCCACGTGAATTTGATACATTTGCAATTGATGATCAATTACTCGTGGGTGATGCTATTTTAGTTCGACCAGTGTTAGAAGCCGCTGCAACTGAAGTGACAGTCTATTTCCCAGGTGAAGGCAAAGATTTGTGGTATGATGTTGAAACAATGGAGGAATACAAAACTCCAGGTAATGTACGTATACCAGTGACGATTGAAAAAATTCCGGTATATCAACGTAGTGGTACTATTGTACCACGAAAAATGAGGATACGGCGTAGCACAGTGGCAATGAAAAATGATCCTTATACACTATTTGTTATTGCGGATAAGACAAAAAAAGCATCAGGCACACTTTATATCGATGATGAATCTAGTTTTGAATATCGTCAAGGAAAATATATCTATCTTCAATTGTTCTTTGATGGCAATGTATTGTCATCATCGTACATTGATAAATCGCTGAGAATTGAAACAAAGAGTTGGTTGGAACGAATTAATATTGTTAATGCACCGCATAATGTTAAATCTGCTGAACTTATTACGAAAAGTGAGTACATCCATTCTATACAAAATTGTAAATTTATCCGTGTTTATAATATTAATAATAATTGTTTTTTTTTTGTTTATTAATTTAGATGGCAACGTTACTTTGGACGTTCAATTCAATCCTCATAATAATGTATTGACAATACGCAAACCAAGTGTGAATATGGGCGAGGAATGGTCGATTAAATTGATACGTTAAGTTGCAACTGTAAAAATGAATTAATGAAAAATATTTGGTATATATCTATGCTATATTTTTTTCATGTCAGCAAACTATCAATATCATTTTACTCAGGGCATTAAAATGTTATGCCAAACAATAAGACAAAAATATTGTAATTAATTAAAAATTTATACAGTTTATCATTTGCATATTATAATTATTATTGTCCCAAAAATGTTGACAATTGTAGAATTGTTAAAACATTCCGATGGGAGCGGTGGAGAGGGACAGTTTGGATTATGAATACTGAACAATAGAGAATTGAAATAAATAGAACATGCCGATTCATAACAGTGTCATATTAATTAAATATAAAAATTATTTAATAAGTATATACAAATTTATTTTGACTATATGCGATCACTTGGCGCTTGTTTATGCGCTAAATATAAAAATGCAATTGATGACAGTGCAGATACGAGGAAAATAACGTCAAACCACCGATGATAAAAATTGAATTGAAGATCGCCCAGTACTTGCGTTATAATTATTCTATATTCCGCTGGCATATTCATTCGCATCAAAAGTACTGACGACACAAAATACATTCCCTGAAATTATATACGACATTAAAATTTCATACATGATGAAGCACATTTTTGCTCGATGTTACATTGAAATAAATAATTAAAATATACAATGATTACCATTATTTGTGCCAATATCAATACGATAATATTTGAAGATTTGCTACTCGATATCGCATAAAAAAACTAAAAAACAAATTAAATTGAAATTAATTTTTATGTTCGTGAAAATGAATAAAAACAAGTATTCGTCATATTTTTAATTATATATTTTGTATTATTACCTTAGTCAAAGTAAGTAATAGTCCGCGTATTGACGTGACAACGATACAGCCAACAAGGAAAAATGATATATGCTGCGACCAAAATGTCACATCAATATCGAATCCAATCCAATGCACTGCAATTTCAATTCCCCGTGTTACAGGATCTTTTTTTCCCACACGATCAAACACAATATTTATTGTTGACTGTGAATAAAAAAACGCGCATATCAATGATTATACCCTAAATGATGTCACATAAATATCACACTTACAATAAATATTTTCCATACGCAGTATATGGAAAAAAAGTAGCCCAGGAAATTGAAATATTTTCCTTGCCACGTGGCTGCCCATACCAATCTGTCTCGCGCATTTTGTACATCGTGTACTTCTAAGAACAATTGACGCGACAACTCTTCTAAACCCGAAATGTCTTGTGACAATTTCTTAATATCTATAATCAATTGAAATATTTCATCGATATTATCAATTAGAAAAACATTTATTTTTTTCTTCAGTAATAATAATAAACAAACATTACCTTCACGATGACCTCTTGTATTAGTCAAAGGTGACAGCATCTCCCATAGTCTAGAACGCGTTTCAGTTTTCGATATAACATCACTTTTTTTCGCAATAGCTATTCGTTTTTTTTTTGTTACAATCATATCGACAGTTTGCAACAATCGTTTCTCTACATTTTGTACATCAGCATAAGAAACAGATCTCATAAAATAGGCCATGGACGAATATGGATAATTCACAGCACCAAAACCAGATAAAAGTGCCATTACAGTTACGCCTATCACACCAATTCTACTAACACCCTGTTCAATTGAAAGAAGGCCTTTTTTCGGACTCATTATTGGAAATGGATCGCCCAATTTCCAAAAGAGATATAAATAAAATAGATAAATCAGTATCGTTAGTGGTCTGATTAAATTCAATTGTACTGAAACAAAAAGAAATAGAATATAAATTGTTCAGCAAATAATATTTATTGATGTCGCAATTATGAAAAGAAATTATTGAACTTACCAAATCTAATATTGCTTATGATAAAAAATGCTATATAAAATGGTATTAATACTATAACCATGAAGAGCAACATGTATAGTCCAGCATTCCAATGAAAATATCGAGAGCTGCAATTAAATATTAATAAAATATGTTTCAATAATACACGGATATTCTTATACGTAGATTCTGTAATCACAATTATTAATACCTAGAGTCCAATAATCCTAGGATTTCGAATATAATAAGTTCAAACATGGTGCATGATAGAGAAAATGTTATTGAGAAAATTAATTGCACCAGGCGATGATGTACTTCGTAATCGCGGAATAATTTCTTCACAAAAAACACCCATCCTCCAACAAAAAAAAGAACCTAAAACAATTATAAAAGTTTGGGTAGAATTTGGCTGCAGCAACAAGCAGTCATTTGATTCTATTTATTTATTTATTTTTATAATATAGATAATTTGTTACTTCACCTGAGTAATGAGAATGACACAAGTATCCTCCACAAATCCCATTTTATTTTATTAGAAGAATATAATATATTGAATCATTATTTTATGAACTGTATCTCTTCGCATTTAATATAAATTTAAAAATATATACATGCCGTATGTATATGGTATATCACAATATCATAATAATTTTCTCATGTCGTGTGAGCTAGTAAGTGGCTGGCGTTTTAGTGGCTGCTCCACACATTATTTCTACGTTCCAGAAGCGACGAATTCATAAATTCTTATACCATATACATATATATATACCGATATAAATGAGTGTTGCTATTTAAACCAAATGCAGTTAGCGCCATCACGGCGGTATTTCAAACTTGTATATATTTGTGATTCCAAATAGAAAAGAAATGAATTAAATCGAGAGACGCAAATAAAGTTTATTTACGAAAGATGGCTAATCAAGTGATAAAAGAATTGGACGCTGCATCACTTATTATTTTGGTAGGAATAAAATTTATTATTCTTTCACAATTGAGGTAGTGCGGATTTTATTAAGAAAATTTCAATAATTATCTGGATTACTTTACATCTGTACATATAGGTTATATACATACAAGAAACCATAATTTTTAAACATCATTTTTATCAATTCAATATATTTGTTTTAATATAATATTGCAATTTAATGCTGAAATTGTTGAAAATATTTGTATTGTGTAGAATGTTAATATAAAATCTACATCATTTTATGAGTTATTTATATGCAATTGTAATTCGAATTATTATTGCTAGGCCCCACCAAATCATGTTACCCCTGATCAACGACATTCAGCAGAAGAGATATTTATGAATTTCCGAAAGACAAAGATGCCATATGAATTATGTCGTGAGATATTAGAGACAAGTACAATGGATTTTGTATTATATGAATCTGTAAGACTGATTAAATCAGCATTGGTGAAAGAATGGAAGCTATTGCCAACTGATGATATTAATGCTTTAAAACAATATCTTTGCCATTATATCAAATATAAACCAAGACTAGCACTATTTGTGAGAGAACAAATACTCCAAGTTATAGCGATAATGGTAAAGAGAAAGAGTATTGAAGATAACGGGGAAGACATTAAAATAATGTTGAATGAAATTGAATCGCTTGTGATTAATGGCGATCCACAAAGTGTAAGATGATCCATTAAAATTTAATCAAATGATCTTAATGATCGTATATTCTTGTACGTTTATATATTTAATCATTCATTTTTATATTATTATACATCAGCAACTTCTTGGTTGCGGCCTGATATCTTCTATTATGCAAGAATACGCCGTAACAGTTAAAACATCCGATATTGGTTTAACATGGGATGATCACTTTAAAGCAAAGTTCCAATTTGAACACCAAAATTTAAAGCGTATATTTAAATTTTCTGTTGATGTCCTTTCTCAATTGATAAAAGATGAAATTGTACCGGAGCGTGTTCCTCTCACCAAACATTTAATCACAATTGTTGAATCAGTTCTCGTTTGGGAATTTATGTCTTCATCGAATTATATCCTTTTTCATTAAAATTTTTCGAAAACAATGTAATACATATTGTTTGCGAGATAGTCAACGAAAAATTCAGTTAAATTAAGATAAATTTAGCCTTGACTTTAATACACTGCCCAGAAGTTTATTCGGATGGATGGCGGCTTTTTCTGAATCTGATACCAATGCGCCATTGCGCCTCAACTCTTCATGGGTAGATGTTATACTTGACCCAATATTGGTGCAACTATTTTTCACATTGTATTGGAAAATCCGTAAAAATTTACAAATTGCTCATCATGCAAGAAATTGCTTAGTACAATTGGCCACCTTGAATGGTGATGTAACGAATGCACGTCACGAAACATTGCAATATTTGAATGAATATTTGCACGGATATATAAAGCTCGTTTCCAATATTGAAATAATAGACCAAGAGGCCATTGGTATATCACAGATAGTACGAAATATTATAAGATTTTTTTCGCAATCGATGAATTCATTGACCGCAGAATTGCGTGGATCTTTTATTGACCAAATGATGAGATTAACATTTATATTTGCTGAAGGTGCGACTCTGCAAGAATCGGTAATTAAACAACATTCAAAATATTTTATTGAATTTGAAAAATAAATGTTATAGATTTACATGAAATTATAAATATATTTCGCAGTTTTACGCTGAAGATTGTTTGTACATGGAGGCATTTGAAATAATGCTTGATGCATGGTTAGCTGCATTGAAGGATGAAGATTGGTTCCCGGCAAATCTTATTCAACAAAACTCAGTGCAAATATTTAATTTATATCTGAAATGTCGTTTATCACCGCCGGACGGTTATAGGCAAGTTAACGAGAAAGAATTGGAGGGGAACGTGGAAGATTTTGAACCAAATGATAGAGAAAAATTCAAAAAGCAGCTACAGATAATGGGTAACATAAACTCTGTCTTAATGCCATTAAAATAGTAAACATTTCATTAGTATATTTATGCTCAACAATTTTACAGGTGTTATTGGAAGAAAAATACCTGGCCATGCACTCACAGTATTGGCACAATTATTAGAAAATCGTGCAATGAAGTTATGTCAAGAATTGAGCCAAGTCACGCCCGATTTAAAGGGAAATTTTGATGGTCCCCCTATTAATATTGAAAGTTTATATGAGGATATTCATTGGCTGGTATTATTAAGTGGCCATGTTCTATGTATGGAAGCAGATGGTGAAACGCCACTTATACCGTCGGAAATTATTCGATACAGCCGTGAACAAGTAAGGAGATGATAAATTTTAAATATTGATCCTAAATTAATCAGCAAATAATTCATTTCAGAAAGAGCATGGTAAAATGGATATTAATATGTCATTACAGTTGTTTGTATCACCGCAATTAAATTTTTCGGATATAAGTGCAAATGAAGATTCATTTGATCATATTATACGATTGAGTGTAGCAATTTTACGTTTATGTGAGATTGAAAAAATGGCAATTAACGGAAATATTAAATATATATTGAGTCCAGAATTGAGTGGTACAATTGTGTGGTTTTTACAACGATGGTCATTGAGTTATTTATTGCCAAACGAAGATAACTATACTACCATGAGTGCAACGATTATTCAAGTATTTGGTGGTGAACATCCTACTGCACAATGGGCAATTAATTATTTGCTCGAGAAAATACAATGCAATATTGTGGCATTTAAAGGAGAGGAAGAGCTGATGAAGGATGTGATGAAATTATTATTAGCGGTAGTAAAATCGAAACCACAGTGAGACTCTATTTATTTTTTATATGTGCTACCAAAATAATGACCATATTTTTTACATTAATTATCTTGTTCTTTGTTTGCCCGTAGATTCCCTGACAAAACGGTATGCGTATTGAAATCAGAACGGTTAGGACAACTGATCGACTTAGCTATGAAAAATGATCTTAGTTTTTCACAAGTAGTAAAGAGAGGTTTGTTATGTGCAATTACTGAAATTGGTGTGGCGCTAAACAATGAGAACGATGAAGTGCAATATTGGTCGCAAACATTGCAGATCCTTCAAGACCGATTCAATCGAATTGTCGGTATGATTAATTTGCCACGTTTAATACACGAAGAAAATATTAGAATCCAAATAATTGATGCATTGGATTCCTTTATTGGTAAAATGAAATGTTTTAATGGCTATAATGCAAATAATACAATATAATGTTTCATAATAATTGTTTGCAAATTTGATTTCAGGCGTTGCACAGGGTGTGACTGTAACAATGGGTGAATCGATATTCCGCTACATGAAACCTGTATTTTTACAACTTCCAAATTTAATGTTACAATGTCATAATTATCAAGATATTGTGCAACTAATTCTTGGATTACTGTACGAGTGTTCACGGGAAATGATTCATTATATAGATGGGGTATGGATGCAAATTAATGTTGTGAATGAATAAAACATTCAACTAATAATAATAATGTGACATTTTAGGCCGCGAGTATTGATGTCTATCAATGTTGCATACTCACAATACAAAATTATGTACGTCCCAATGTAAACCGAGTGTCTGTTAATGCAACAGATGAAGAAAATACATTTCAAGATATTCTTATACTCATGAAATTGCTCAGTGAATTATTGCTTAAAGACACAATTTACGATACAAATTCGACGGACACTAGCATAGAACCCTCAAATGTATTTGTTATGGGTTTAAATACCATTATTCCATTGATGACAAATGAATTATTGAAATTTCCAGCGTTTTGTCGTGAGTGAGTGATTTATTTCGAAAACAATACATTTTTCTTCATTACATGATTAAAATTGAAACATTATCAATGAATCCATTAAATGCCACAATATTATTTGACAACTATTTGTGTTTGTAGATACTATGCAATGATTTCAATCGCCTGTGAAGTACAACCGGAAAAAGTATGTAATTTACCGGCAAATTTACTTGAAAAAGTAATGGGCTCAGTGGAGATGGGTCTTGTTTCATATGGTAATGATATAACAATAAAATGTTGTGATATTATCAAATCAATGGCGATTCATTTTCTTAATGAAAGTAAAACAGGCAAACCGCCCAATCAATTAATGGCACCATTCTTGGATGTAAGTGTACAGATACCGCATATATTTATCTTTCTTTATAATTATGTATACATCCATATATACATTCAGTTTAAATACTGAGATTAAATTAACTATGATTTTTCATATTATTTTTTTATTTAGTAATTTATCTGAATAATTGTGTTTTTTTTCAGATACTAATGGTTTCCACTCTATCACGTCAAATAAAAGTGGATCTTCTATCGCAAACAAGCACTACGCTGTATTTCCTTATTTGTTGCTATAAAGAACAATATCAGAAGGTTATGGAAAATTATCTAGCTGCACAAACAGATCCTGTAGTTGCGGAAAAATTAGCATCAGCATTTACCGGTTTAACAGCTCATACATCGCAATTTGGGTTCATTAAATTGTCACAAAGAAATCGATTCCGTGATGATTTTGAAAAGTTTATCGTGTCTGTAATAGAGTGCACAGCTATTAAATAATGTTATTCAAAATTGTCCAAAGCGTTTATTTTTCTACCCTGTATACAATAAACTCGTACGTGCGCAAATGTATATAATTGAGTGAAAATCATGTGAATATCATGAATCATGATAATAACATAAGACATCAAATACGATAATGGATCACTTTTATAATATTTTCACAAAATTTCATTCATCATCAGTATATTACATAATATATTTTATTAATATTTACTAAATGATAATGACTGGATTATTTTCCTCCTCCATACTCATATGGATACAAATTTATATTCAAATTTTAATAAGTTCTTTTAGTATTAATTGCTGCGGTTCAATGATTCAACAATATTTCAATTGTTATTATTTATTGAATTTTTGTACGAATAACTATTAAGAATTCGTTATTAAAATGTTTATTTTAATTTTTATTGGTAAACTTGGTATCTATTACCGCTGTCACATGCAATAATATTTTTATATTGTTCATTATATAATATTTTTGATAATATATGTTTAGTGCCATATGAGCAAATAAAAAATATCATATAATTCTAATAGTAAATAAATTGAAGTCTTTTGTATACATTTATATATATACATTTATATATATATATATATATGTGTGTGTGTGTTTGCGTATTTTTGTCAACCTGACTGGAGATAGGATTGCAAACACCAATTGATAACTCGTTAAATATGAAAAAGTGAATAATACGATCTTTAGTTTATAGAATTGTAAATTTTTCAGTGAATCGTTGGACCCACCATTTTGTGAGATTCAAATAAAAATTCGGACCTTCTGGTTCATAATCTAAATAAGTAAAGTCACTGTTACTAACAGATTTAGCTGGTTCGATTTGCGTACCCTCGTGCCATTCATTGAAAGACGTAATTGCAACAATATTTGCACCACTATTAATTGCATTTTTCCATGCATTCTCATAATACTGACCGTGCCGACGATGTCTCGTATTTTCACCATTCCATGGCCGTACCTAAAAAGTAATTCACGTCCACGACATTAATATTATTATCAATATACAATTAATAAACGTGAGAAATTTCAATAATTTATATTATGGAATTTAACCTGAGTGTCGATATAACCGGGTCCCAAACACGGAATAAATATAAGTCCATTTTGTGTGGCAAATTTATTCAAATCTCTCCAATTCTTCCAAGTACTTCCATAGCTAAAATCATTCACCGCGAAATATGTATAAAAACCATCAAAATGTGACTTTTTAATATGACTCCGATGTGAAGACTCGACCAATAATCCAATATAAACAGCATCAATTTCAGTTCCGCGCAATGTTAAATTGCCACGTTCCGACAACAATTCCCACCACGCACTCGATGGAAATCGATATGAATCATAAATATAAACAACTGGCAGCAACGGTCCACTAAAATAATATTCATATATTTATTTATATAATATATAATATTAAATAATAAAATTGATATGAATAAATATATTTGCAATATTTTTACTTGTTATTTCTTGTAGCACGATGAAGTGCCGGATGCGAAGCATAACGATTAAACAGATATGTTATGTGTTCTATTAAATTAATTGGATTTCTACCAGGATATGGCTCAATGTGCGGTGCAATTTTTAAATTGTATCTGTGCGCGGCATCAAGTAAATCAGCCATTACAGAATCAGTACTATCCGGTGCAGTTGGTGGTATCCAAGAAACAACAAGGACACCTACACCGGTTTCTCTTAATTGTCACATATGCCGATCAATTACCTAACAAATAAACATATCAAATGCATTATCGTCTTTTAATAATGATAATATATAACATACAATATTATTCATTTATGAAATTAGGCCACTCTAGGATTTTCAAAAAATTTTTTTCATTGTTTTCAATGGTCCCTTGGGACCTCAAAAACGATATTAGAGGAGAGTATGTCCACGAAATATCTCTAAGTACTTGTTATTCAATAGATTTAACAAAACTGCCAGGTCACGACTTTCTATAACTTAAAACTTTAAACGCGTTTTTCAAGTTAATTTTTAGCCAATTCGCTTCAAATTTTAACTAGATCTTTAAAAATGTATTGTCTAAATAAGTACGAAGAATTATTTATCTATATAACATAGTTCATTTGTTATTAACAATGTTCTGGCGATTTTTCTGCGAATTTTTACAAATTTGACTTTGGAATTGAGTTATTGGGCTGCAAATCAATATATGAAAAAAAAATCTACGTACTTCTCTAGCTGTTGTTACACAAAATAAAAAAATATTTTTGACCCATCATATTACAAAATTTACAGTAGCTGTTGGTATGGCCGTAAACCTTTCAAAAATAAAGAGGTCATTTGAGAAACGCAGCCGCTATTTTTGAATAAATTATTCGAGAAAAATTATACTACAGTCAATCATATGTACAATAGAATTCTACCTTTGTATACTAGATTTATTTTATATTTTTCCTGTAAAAAGAAAATGACAAAAAAGCCTCTAGTGTAGACTAACCCCATTAATAAACAAAAATATAAGTACCTGAGGATTATTGGAGCTGTAACAACCCAAAGTTGGATAATAATTAGCACCAATATCAGCTGGTGGCTGATGATTTCCATTTTTAAATACTCTTTTATCATTTTTCTTCCAATTCGGCAAATAATTGTGATTCCAATGTTTCCATCCGCCGTCATACGACAACGATTGATACCATGGATAATAAAATATATGGATATTGTAATTAATATCCAATTGTTTAGTATTATTTTGCATGAGTAATGGTTTCATTTTACCCCGCATTTTCCAAGATAATCGTGTCATTCTATTCTGTATATTATTATTGATACCCTTTATTTTTTTATAAATATTATTATTATTATCATCGACATGTGTTTCTCTTACACTGTCATTGTTAATATTGTCAGATTGTAAATTAATAAATTGCGATTCATTATCCAGCTGTCGATTATTATTATTAGCACTTGCCCCTGGCGCAGTGCTACTCCATTCAATACTTGCGGTTGTTGCACCGCGCGTTTGACATCTCACTGATTCTAATGGTGATAATTTAATTATTATCACCATTGCCATTAATGTTGACAAAACAAATACCATTAGAGACAAATAAAAACATTTCCTCAAGGAAATCGTGCTCGTGACGCTTCCAAACATTTTTTCATGTAAATTTGTAATGACTCTATTATATTATTCGCGATTTATATCACTTTTTTTTGTAATACTTTAAACTATTACATAACTATATTCTATATTAATGTTTATATATTTTTTTTATAATTTTAATTATTCATGTGTATATTATCATTGTAAAAAAATGGTACGACACAGTTTCCAGTACATTTTATCTCATATATAGGTCATAATTAGAGTCATAATAGTTTCAAATAATTGATTATAGTTGATGTTTGATATACTGAAATTATTCACTTCATAGCATTGTCATTGAATTTCTTATCGCTGCCACATATGTTAACAACGAAATCATATTGTTTCATATTATATAACACGATAAACAATATGCAAAATTAATTTGAGATGAAATTCAGTGCACACATACAATGTTTCTCGCGAAACTATGTATATAACAAAATGTTTTTATATATTGCAGTGTTTTATATATATATATTATATACATAAAACATTCAATGTCATACAACGCCATACATTAAAACAATAATTACCGACTGATAGTAACAATACATATTAAGTGCTACATATAACCGCGCTTAAACATATAGCGCAACAAATTTTGAGGTTTATTTATGGGCAACCGAATGTATTATAGTTTCACCATTCAAACGTAAAAGCGCTTCAATCGTGGAAAAAAAAATGTTCACAAATATGTATATATATATATATATTTATATATGTTGGAACATATGTTGTATTACTCACACGCACTCTTAGTAATATTGTGTGAATCATATTTACATTACACACAATTTAACGAGTGGTGAATTAGACAAATTCAATAGTTTTCGTGACTTTGAACTGAAATGTGTTTGACATTGAAATAGTTATATCGTTTCATTATATACATATATAATCGAATGAATATGTTCATGATATTGACATACTGACACAACAGCAGTAAATATACGCACATACCACACATATGTATGTGAATTATTTGAAGGAGTGTGAAGAAAAAAAAGAAAAAAATTTTTTTTGCGACAAAGAGCAATACGACAGCCATTGCTTAGTTGGTAATCAAACAGTAGTAGATGAAAGTAATAAAGTGGATGGAGCCACCACAATAACTACCATTCATTTATATATGATAAAGTCGTTTCATGTGTTGTGTCACTAGTCATTATGATTGTTGCTGCTGCTGCTGCTGCTGCTGCTGCTGTAGATGCAAACATACTGTCTGCAATTTTACATTACGTAAAATAGTTAACGAGTATATATTATCATTGATATAGCATATGCAAGTGCGTTATGGAATTTGTGAATGTCCAAGTGAACTCTATGTTTTTTAACGTATGTGAATTTAAATAAATTTATTCACGTGTGTCTCAGCGTACCATTGATTGATGAGAGAGGAAACAAACAAAAAACCAAATAATAATAACATTTGTAATTTTTATGTAACTCATACGTACATAATTTCAAATAGCACAAAGCTACTTCGCTTAATAGATAAAAAATAAATAACTAAATGAATATAATACTTGAGTAATTGAAAAAAGAAAAAGCCGAAAAAAAAAATCAAAGAAGCGACACCTTTAACCTGCAGTTTAATCGTCATTTTTTTTTTGTGAATAATAAAATCATTTTGCATCGGTGTATATACATATCTTCATATTGAATTGAAATGCCGCTCTTTGGTAAAAAAGATCCGAGTAAAAAATTGAAAAAGGATGGAAGGGACGAAAAATCATCACCCTCTGTTGATGACAAATATATACTTAAAGAACTGCTTGGGACGTAAGTTTACATTTTATTATTATTGTGTATCGCTCATTTCGATTATACACGATTGTGAAAGTACATTCATATTATTTTATTACAAGAGGTATTGTATAGCAACAGCAATATATTTATTTGTTTCCGATTTATAAGTCTATATTGGATAGACAATTTTTTATTTCATCTATAATGTCAAGTGCCAAATGCATACATGTACACACGCACACACATATACGCGCGCGATATGCATATATTATACATTATACATACGTATAAAAATATTATATAATATTCATCGTAAATATAATTTGCGCATGGTGTGTGAATTAACGTAGACATAAAAATCGTTTTCTTATACAATAACACACGATGTCTTTTTTTTTATTCCTTTCTTTCTTATTCATGTTAATAATTAAAATATTATGTTAACTTTGTTTGCAGAGGTGCTTTCTCTGAAGTGAGACTCGCTGAAAGTAAAGAGAAACCTGGACAAATGTATGCGGTGAAAATAATTGATAAGAAGGCATTAAAAGGAAAGGAGGATTCCTTAGAAAATGAAATAAGGGTATTGAGAAGGTGGGAATATTGCCTCGTTTTTATTCTTAAAAATATTTAAATATTTCAACGTGTATGGCTAACATATATATTTCTCAAAGCGCTGGCCCGTTGCGTATATTTTTTTTTATCCATCTATATATATTTGTTTATTAATATTTTTATATACGAATACTATTTCATCAGTCTACTTGACTTTATTACTCTGCAGTTTTAAAGCCGCTTGACGGGACTTGAGTATTTGACTGTCTTTATTTTTTTTGTTTTCGTTTTGTTTTTTTTTTCCGTTGTTGTTCCACTGTTTATTATTTTCTATCATTGTTTTATCCACTTATACCTTTTAATTTTTGTCAATATGCATGCTTCTTATTTAATACGCGCTTTTTTATCCCATTCAAAGTCATTTTTCGCGTATCGCATTAAATATTCGTATATATTTATTATGTTGCGTCTACCGAAAAATTTACTGGACACTAATAATGATTTGACATACTTTGTTCTTTTGATTTTTAAATAACTTTTCCTCATAGTTAATGCAATAATAACGGGGTGTGGCTCGGTATAATAAAGTCTTAAATAATTTTCGTATTGTAGGAATCGTTAAAAATTGTATTTGCTAATATTGCCGTAGCGAAAATGATATACAAGTCGATTTATATATTTGTATACGTGCATAGATGCAAAGAGAAATCCAACATTATTTCAGCACAGCTATTTAATGTCCACCGAACTATTGATCTATACATATCTATATATGTTTAAACATATATCAAGTTACAACACTATCATTCTTACGTATAATTTTATTGTTGCATAATAACATTTGTTTCCTGCGCTCCGCATTGACACCACTCTCGTTCTTGACACTAAACTTTTTCTTTATTTGTTATTTTTTTATTTTTATTTGTCGGTATTCATTAACTATCTATTCTGTATTAATCAGAATTTATTTCTGCCGTTCGTTCGATCCTAGTTTTTATATATATATAATACACCTTCACTTTGCGTGTTGCAGAAATGTCATTTAATTCCAAATAGTAGCGATGAAATAATAGAGAGATATTAATTTGAATATGGAGGAGAGGTCGTAGGTTAATGGGGCGAGTTCTAAAAGATGCCGTAAAGTTAGCTATTTATTACGTAATTGTGTATGGTGTTATTGTAATTCGTAGGTTCAGTGAAACAGTGACACCACAGAGTGGTGATGGGCCAATCAAGTCGCATAGTAGTGACGAAAGAGGATGGTAAGTGAGGGCCCATTTTTACGGAGAAAAGAGATGGCTATATATACATATACCTATTCCTTTTTTTTTATTTTAAGTATATATATATTTCATCGTTTATTCGTCATATTTTGTATCATTATTATCATTATTACTAATGAGGTTATCACTATGTCATAAAGAATTTCGCTATACATATATTTTTTACTTACCTCAATTCATTGTTGAATTATTGCGGAAGGCCCTATACCAATACACATTCGTCCCAGTCACATGCAATATAACACAAAATAAAAATGTCAGAAAATATTCAATTGCATACAATATATTGATGCCATAATTTTCAATACAATATATTGAAAATTATTTTTTTCCACATATCTTCTGCCATTGTCGCGCTTTGAAACCATAGTTTTCATATGTATATATATATATATATATAGGAGTAACGAAAATGAAATGAGGAGAATTAGTTGAGTGTAAATTTTGGAAAAAGAATTAAATAATAAAAAAGGGGAGTAACTAAATAGTTAACACTTCCTTTCGTTCATACATTTCAATGAACAGCTAAAATTTATTTGCATTACATCGGATGCTCGTCTCTGTATTTTTTTTTGCCATAGCGTAAATCACATTTCTATTTACTATTTACTTGCAACTATGATAAAAAATGTTGTCAATTGAAATATTTAATCGCTTGCGAGCTTGTTGAAATTTTAACGTAGATATTTTGCATGTGTTTATAACTGTGTATGAATAATTGTAGCGGTGTTTGCATGTACACATTTGTATACAGTCTATAAGTATTGAAAAAAAAATCGAATATATACATATATATATATGACTATATTGTTATATATTTACAATAACGACCTATTAATCATGTACACGTTAATCCCGCAACGTTTCTATTGATATGACTGTTATTATTAAATGATAAATACAAGGTGTTAAGCAGAACATTTATTATATTTCCATCATACATACAAATTGATACATAGATACAATATAATAATGCAATTTTGCTGATTAAATCATTAAAAAAAAATATATCCATGAATCATCACGCAAATTCATCTAAAGAAAAAAAGAAAACATAATTAATCTTTCGCATTTGGAAGAGGTTGAGACCAACTCACATCACCATCATTCCAAAGATATTGAAAACAAAAATATATTGATATGTATATAAATTTTATATAAAAGTAAATGTATCAACAACTGTTACAGGCTGACACATCCGAACATCGTTCAATTGTTAGAAACATTTGAAGATAAACATAAGGTGTACCTTATTATGGAGCTGTAAGTCATAATGAATAATAAATTTTTGTTTATTTAAATGATTTTATCAATGGTGATATAATTGTCGCGATAAAGCACATATTATTTCATATTGTTATACAATTACAGTGTGACTGGCGGTGAACTGTTTGATCGAATAGTTGAAAAAGGTTCTTACACAGAGAAAGATGCATCGGGTCTGATCAGACAAGTGCTCGAGGCAGTTGACTATATGCACGAGCAGGGTGTTGTACATCGTGATCTTAAACCTGAAAATCTCCTTTATTACAGTGCGGATGAAGACAGTAAAATAATGATTAGCGATTTTGGTCTTTCAAAAATGGAAGATTCAGGTATAATGGCGACTGCGTGCGGTACACCGGGATATGTTGGTAAGCCATTGATATATTATTTGAATACACGCATTATATTTTTAATTGAATATCTGATTTATTTATAAATTTAATAATTAGCACCTGAAGTATTGGCACAAAGGCCATATGGTAAAGCTGTCGATGTTTGGAGTATAGGTGTTATATCATATATTCTTCTTTGTGGATATCCGCCGTTCTACGATGAAAATGATGCCAATCTATTTGCGCAAATACTGAAAGGTAATATTAACACATTTTTCATTTAACATGCTATAATATCAATTCACGTAACACAATAATCTTCACACAAAATCAACATTTATTTTTAATCAAAACAATAACAAAAACAAAACCGCCTTACAAATTGCTGTGATCAAGTGAAATTTGTACTCAATTATATATAAATGTGTTTATAATATATAAATTGGCGCGATGTGGCGCAAATGAGAGCTAACAAGGCTGTTGCAGGTGAGTTTGAGTTTGATTCACCTTATTGGGACGATATAAGCGATTCCGCCAAGGACTTTATTCACAAGCTTATGTGTGTCAACGTGGATGAGAGATACACGTGCAAACAAGCATTGGCACATCCATGGTAAATTTTACTCAATTTTTTGCTTCTTCAATTTTCTTTCCCTCCCCCCCTTTTTTTTTATTTGATTTAAGCTTGATGAAATATTTAACTGGATATGAAATAATTATCTGCAATTTCCCTTTTATAAGACTCCGAATCATTAATCATATTAAGCATGGATATGTTTAACAATGGTGTATTACAGGATATCAGGAAATGCAGCGAGCAATAAAAATATTCATGGTACTGTATCGGAACAACTTAAAAAGAATTTTGCCAAATCGAGATGGAAGGTTAGTATAGGCGCATTATTATTATTTGGCTGATCGTGGTCATGTTTACTCACCAGGCCCAGTAGGAAAGTCTCCCTGTTGTCTCATGGTTGCAGCAAGCATATCACGCGGCCACGGTCATACGTCAGATGCAGAGATTGGCGCTGAACAGTGGAAATCAAATGCAGCAACAGCAGAATCGCCATCCACGTCGCCATCCGCAACACCAATCGCCACAGCAAGACCAAGAATCGACCGGCCCCTCTACAGGCAACCAAAAGTCATCGCGAACCGAACAGTCGCATCCCAATCCAATTCATTGTCATCGAAATACGGACACACCGACCAACACCTGCAATTGAAGCAAAATTATGATTCAGTACGACTGACAACAAGCAACCATATGCAACCAATAACAATTGCTTCAGAATCTCCTTCGTTTTCAGTTGCACCTTGTATCGATACAAAATTATGTTTACGTAAAAAAATGCCATGGGCTAATACGCGCACTGCACTTACAACACTATTTCGAAAGAACACAAATTATCCAAACAAAAAACAGCGAAGATATACAAAAACTTGAATCTCATATATATATATATATATATGTTTTGTTTGTATTTTTATGTTATTGCTGAATATTATTCGATAGATTTATTTTTTAAAATTATAAAAATTCACATTCCTTTATATCTGATTTTACGAATAATACAACGACATATATACAACAATACTTAATTCCGGTGATATTTTACGAAGACAAAAAAGAATAAATACAATAAAATTAATAAATAAAATATTATGATATTAATATATAATTATTTCTGTTTAATCTGTGGGTTCGTATAAAAGAAGAAAGATTAAAAAATGAAAGAAAAGCCAACTTTACTAATATATCTCTATTCACTATTATACTTATAATTGTTTCAAATCGTGCATTAATTGTAGGCGAATGAAAAGATATATTCGAGAAAGGAAATAATAAGAAAAGAGAAAAAACAAACAAGAATGTATTGAAAAATACATGACATGCTAATGAAATTGAAAGTGGGAAATAATTAGAATATATACATGAAATGATGATGAATGTTTACGGTCTATCGCATATTCATTCTGAAAAACTATTTTACGTTATGAATATTGCGTACTAAACATAAATAAAAAAATTTTTTGTGCACCACAACATTATACAAATGCTAAATTTCTCTACTAAATGCGTGCTGTGCGTAACTTCTCCGCTTATTCTCAACGTAATATGCATATATACATATTTATACGCATATTTTTGTGTACAATATATTTCAATTACACAGATTCCAATCCTAATGACAAATTATAAATATAATTTATTGAATAATTTTGTTACAAACTCATCTTCTCTATAAACAAAAAAACATAGCTTAGCTTTTGACGCTGTGCATTGTTGTAGCGATAATTTATTATGCCGAGCAATTATAAATATTCAAATGTTATCGACAATTAAATGTGCATCAGATAATGCACTATACAGTGCTAATGTATAAAGAAAAAAAAAAGCAAAAAGTCCAAGACAGTGTACTTTAACGATTGAAAAACATTTCATGCTTATATGTGTATCTATATTATATAGAAAGTAACTTTTTATTGATATTGTAAATTAAATATGGGATGATTTATTTGAAATTAAGGCTTGACCCATCAATTATATGTTTGTTGAAATATTTTATGTTCAAACGAAAGACAGAACAAAAAACAAAAATATTCCACCTTGTTACTTTTTAATTTAAATTATATGAATATTTCACTGAGACAAAACTGTCCGCAATTAAAATGCCGCCCGTCCGATTATTGAACATGAAATTGACATTGTTGTCATATAAAACTCAATATAATATAAGGATTGACGCGAGCAAAGTCGTTACAATGACATGCAATATATTCACAAAAATATATATATATATATATATCAATAAATTTAATATTAAATTTAGACTGCATATATATATTATTAAAAGGAAAAAAAACCAAAATGATCAGTTATATAAATAATGAAATTAATTCCACTACGATTAAATGACGAGAAACATTTATATTACATCTTGAAAAAAAAAGTAAAAAATTTTATTTTGGCATTATATTAATTGCTTTTCGATTTGATGCAATAAATGTGAAATTAATATTGTATACAGGGAAGCACAACGTTACATAGTGGTTCTATAAAGTTTAAATTGCGATAAAAACGTTGCTATACAATCTCCATATAATTTTGAACATTTCTCGACTCTATATCAACTTCCTATAAATAAATTCGTCAATAACGAATATTTGTGACTTTCACATGCAAACAAAAAATTTTCAACATTCTTCTGTTTATCTAAATCAATGGAAAAAAAATTGATTTAAAACAATTTTTATCTCTGCTCAGATAGATATGAACCAATAACTGTAACATTTCCATTATATATATATATATACATAATATGGATATATGTATAATGAAAAATGGCTTTGAGTTGAATATATTTCATTTGGAAATAAAACAGATGTATCTATTGAAATGTGTAGTGCCAGAAAGGAAAGAAAATCGATCGTAAGTGAAATAAATTTATTTGCTTTTAAATAATTACATAATCATTTTACTCACATATAAGTCTTGTGATTGATTAGTATTAGTAGTATGTTAAATAATTGATGCAAAATCTTTTGTGGTCCCCAAAATTGAAAAAACAAAAAAAAGTTACAAAAATTGAATGAATAATTAATATTTGCATGTTAGTTCGAATCCTTAAATAATGCAAGAGAATTATCACTTAAATATCAGCGATATTCATAGAGCATTAATTTATTATCATGTGATTTTATAACGTATGTGTCTATTTACAATTTTTTTGCTTAGTTTATTATTAAATGTCAACGTGATTATGTACTAAAGAAAAATTAATAATCATCATAGTTGCACACACATAAAAATAGAAGAAAACACGCTACACTATTTTATCAATTCTCAAAATTGATGATAAAAAAAAATGTTACAATGTAAAAATATTTTTCATATGTGTATATATATTGTATACAATATGTATATATACAGGATATCGCTATACATGATGACTGATAAAATACGATAAGAATACTTGATTAAAAATGGAGAAAAAAAAACAAAAGGGAATCCAAATTGAAATGCAAGAATATACACCAATAACATGATTAAAAATAATTGTGTACACGACAAATACTATAAAAATCATCATCAAAATATTGAAATGAGCAGAATTGATTAATTGCAGTTATATTGAATGACACAATCCATCAACCATCGTACGCGGCCAATGCTTCCTGCAATTTTGTGACGATTTTTTGATAAAACGAAATTTGTTCTGTTAAATGATTTTTCATTGTTTGATTGATGTGGATGTCGCGTTCAGACTGAAAATGGCTTTCTTCTGCCATAAGAGTGCGTGCAATAATATCAGTGCGGCGGGCAAGTTCTCGATGTTCTTGTGGTTCCATTTTGTGCTCAGTGACTAGTCGCTCGCAATCCTTTCTCTTTTGTACAGCACTCTAAACAAAAAAATGTAGACATGTAATTTTTTTTATTTTGTCCCCTTCTCCATCAGACCAACTGCGGATGATTGATTATAAATTCGTTATTTATTACCTTGTGAATGGCAATGACATCTGGGAAACTGGTAATAATACCGCGATATATATGAAATTTATCAGCGAGTGGTTCCCAATCAAATCTTGGCTGCTCTTCATACAATTTACCAATGTCATTGTAAACATCACCGGTAAGTTTAAGTGCTTTCGTCATACGATAATTGCTAGCGTCATCGCTCTCTAAAGCTTGACCAAGTGACATAAATGCTTGGCCAATTTTTTGAAATTCTCGTTTATATAACACTTGACATTTCTTTCCTTGATCTGTTGCAGTTGCCATAAAATTTTTTATAACTGGATCTAATCCACTAATAAAACGCGAAAATGCATCAATTTTTATTTCAATTTTTATCGTATCAAGTGCCGTGTTGTTGCATTGAATTGCATTGAAACAAGTGACGCCCAATAATTCATCTTTTTCTGCTTGACGTTTGCCGGCTTTCCAACGTTTTTCATCAGTGCACGTCATAAAATGTTCCCATACTCGACTACGTGATAAAACAGGATGTCGACAAACATAATCGACAAATTCTTGTAATTGTGTTCGACGATGTTCAATAAATTGCTCCTCATATCTACCAGATATTTGTTTATCGGGTAACGGTGGAATTGCTATAAAACAATATTTCTCTTCGAGTCGCTCGTGCAACCAATCAAAGTGCTTATATCTTCGTGACACTTGAATATTGTTGAACTAAAATAATAATAGACAATAAACACTTTTAATAAAAATAATATATAATGAGGTGGTGACAAGTATTGAATAATAAATTTAAATTACTGTAGGCGTCAGTTGATAAACAATAAAACTCTTTAGACCCTTCAGTTTCGATCCTTTTTTTGGTGATGTAACAACACAACTGTATGATTCACTTGTTGCCAACCATTTACATCGTTCGTCATCAGTTTCTTCAATAAATATTTTTTCATCTTCAGGAACAGGTAGAATTTTTGTACCGAGTAAAAAATGTTCCTCTCCCGATTTAATGAGAGTTGAAAATTTATTATTTTTCTTCGGTACATTTGGTATATTTCTCTCTGGTATAATTGAATGAATTGCTGGCGTTGAATTATGATCAACGCCCGATAATATCTGATTTGCTATTAAGTGACCTGCTTGCAATTGATTTTTTGGCGGCTCATATGATTGTGTATTGGCGGACGCAAATGGCGTTGCTTGACTGTGAGCCTGTCCAACCTCTGAATCATCATCCCAATCATCGTCCCAATAATCACCCGAATTTTGTTGTGTAACTGCTGATACTGGGGCAGCCGCTGATATTTCAACTTGTTGAACGTAAGCCGCTGGAAAAAGACCAGACTGCCCACTGCTATTATAACCTTCACACCATCCATCGCCCACACTGTCTCGAGTTACAGTAAGAATTTCGCCAGCATTAATTGACAATTCAGCAGTTCCAGGCTCACCAGAAAAATCATATATTGCTCTAACCTGAAAATAATTTATATATTAAAATCACATCGAAATTCAGTCTGAGACCAAATAAACAAACTATTAATTACAGTTATCTTCATTACCTGGTGATTCTCCATTCTTTTATTAATAAAAAAAAAATGCAATTAATGTGTTGGTTTGAAAACGAGTTAGAAAAACATTATATTGCACTCCAAATTAAAATAGCAGTGAAATTTTATTAATATTTCTGTTTCATGTATACTGCTGGCTCTGTCGCTCCTCTTCACATTACGTTTTTAATTATTTCCTTTATGACTAATATTAAAATTGAGTGATTATTCTGGACGCAATAGCACTCTCACTCCAAATACGAGTATAATACGATATATGTTTTTGTGTACATATTATACTTATTTTTATTACATTTTACTCCATTTACAAAAAAAAAAAAAGAAAAAGAAAAGAAAAAATTAATAAAATACAAAATAAAGTAATATTGCCAACGTCACCATTCGTTCACTGATGTGTGATTTGTTAAAACATTAATTAAGAATTGTGATAATAAATAATTGTTTTGTTCATGACGACAAAGTATACCATCGTAATCAACTGTAGTAATGAAACTTGTGCACAGACACATTAGTTACTATCAAGTTAAGGAGATGGCGACAGTTTTTGTATCGGTAACGTTGTAAAAATGTACTCTGTGAGTAATTGCACAATTTATCCATGGCGGATTGTCTTCACCACCATTATTTTCTATAAATGCGCCATCTGCTGGTAAATACCTGGATTTTATATACGATATTAAAATAGTTTTTTTGGTTATACACTTTAATAATTATTATGATCTTTTACATCAAGTGTATATTATTTATTTATTAAACATTCATATTTATGTAGTGAGAATTTGTGAATAGAAGAATGTTACTGTTACGTAGACATGGTATTCGTGGAAAATTTTCATCAGCAATTGAACTCAGTGACAAAATTAAAAATTCCAAAATATCTGAACGAATAAAGGGAAGTTTCCTCGGCAATTGGGGTAATAATTTTATTCAATATATTCTTTGCCCCGGAGATTATCAGTTAATAATATATAATTTTCAACAATTGACTATTAATTTCAGGTAAATATTGGAAAAATCTTTATCTTGATTACAAAGACGTTGTCGTTGATACCAAAAAATCATGCAAGGAGAGACCAATACGCGCATTAGTTTATCTATCAAGTACGTCGATAATAACAAGCAATTATATTACAAATTTATCATTCACTAATACATAAATAAATATAATTAAATAATGATATATGTATATATTAGTTTTAGGCAGCTGCTACTATTTTAATCGGCACAATCCAGATGAATTATCCTACCGCGAATCCGTGTTACAAAATGAAATGAGATTGATGTTTATTGGTGAGAATGTACGTAATCCAGTATCCACCAATTATATATTATTTGTACAGGATTGTTTAAACAAAAATATTGTTAGGACATTGAATTTAGGTATATTATCTTTAATATGGTTGCATAATTATAATGAACTTTGTACACATTACAAAGCTACATGCCCCTACTTGAAGCCGCAATACATAAATTTTCATCGGCGTATAATTGATATTGGTTTTCTCGATAAATGGTGGATATTAGAATCAAACATGAAAAATTACGATTGTAATGATAATGAAATAGATGTAAATGGTGTTTCTTAATATCATTCTGTTATATAATAAATTTATTCTCTAAATTAAAAACCAATCTTACAGTATATTATATTATAGTAGAAAATAGATGTGGATTTGATAAAATTCAGTACAATCAAACATCAAATATAATATATCTCTGTATACAATTCTATTACTCTCATATATTTATTGACAGGGAGATAATGTTGACAATAAAAATCTGCCATTTTAAGGATCTGAAAATGAAAAATTATTAAATCGTCATTCAAGTACAATGAAGAATAAAATTAAATAAAATATCATTTTCATACCACAAGCGTAGACAATGGCTGATCGACATGGTATATATACAAGCATTTTATTTGGACGATCGGCATAATTCACTGGTTCGGTAAAGTGCGGAACGGTATTGTCAATTCGCGATTCACCACCAAATTGTTTGTCATCGCTGTTTAATACAACTCTATATGTACCGGCATTTGGAACACCAATTGCATAATCGGGAAACGATTTATGTGTATGAAAATTGAAGACGAAAACTAAACCGGCACGATCAAACACAATGATTTTATCGTCCTCATGTTTGCAACTGACGTAGGCCTGACAAAAAAAAAACTAATTAATCAGTACTCAACATACTATGTCATCTGCAAAAGATGATTTAAACGTGTCATAATTATGTTACGTACTGGATTAGCCGACAGCCATCCATACTTTTCTTCCAGCATATTCATTTCGCGATCCCAATTATTCATATATTGATACTTCAACATCTTATCATCAACTAAATTCCATTGGCGTCTCGCATAATGAAAACTGCTATTATTACCAGCACGTGGAAAATCTAACCACTCTGGATGACCAAATTCATTACCTACCATACAATACGATAAAAATATACAGTTACTATATCGAATAAGAAACAAAACAATAATTTAATAACTATAATTACCCATAAAGTTGAGATAAGCTTCGCCACCAAGTCCATGTGTTATCAATCTAATCATATTGTGAAGAGCAATGCCACGTGATATTATAGAACTTGGTGAACTGATAATGCTCATATGCGAATACATCTCTTTGTCCATAAGCCAAAAGGCAATTGTTTTATCGCCAACAAGAGCTTGATCATGTGATTCGCAATAAGCAATAGCTTTTTCCATCCACCGACGATTACTCAACACCCAAGCTATGTCACTCATTTTCCAATCTTCATCCTTGGTTGTTTTTAAAAGTTTTATCCACTTATCCGGAATAGACATTGCTAAACGATAATCAAATCCCATACCACCCTCTGCCACCGGCCTATTGAATAATGTTACCAATCATTTTATACCACTGCTTGACCTTTTTTTTCCTTTCATTTCAATATATTGATGCGAATTTTCACAGTAATATGGGAGATATCGACGTTTATTATTACCTGCAAACTCCTGGCATACCACTCACATCTTCCGCAATAGTAATAACCTCAGAATTAAATTGTCGTAGCATATAATTAGCAAGCATCAAATAGATAACACCTTCATAGTCTACATTCAAATTGTAATATTCATCATAATGGCCAGAGAATCCCTGCCCAAGACCACGAGAGTGATATAACATCGATGTAACACCATCAAATCTACGTGAAAAAATTGTCTTTATAAAATATAGCAACGGATTTTTACCATTGATATTGTATATATAGTTACCTAAAACCATCAAAATGATATTCCTCCATATACCAACGCAAATTGGAGAGTAAAAATTTTAAAACATCATAATTGCCATAATTAAAAAGTCGACTGTCCCACAGAGGATGTTCACCGCGTGGAGGTGGGTGAAAAAAACACGAATCAGTTCCATCAAACATATTTAGGCCGTCGCAAGTATTTTTTGATGCATGAGAATGCACAACGTCCAATAAAACATAAATACCATAGCCGTGAGCGGTGTCAATCAATTGTTTCAGTTCTTCTGGGGTTCCATAACGCGACGAAGCGGCATAAAATGACGTAACCTATGCAAATGAAATGACAAAAAAAGAAACAAAGTACATTGCAGTTAATTCGTTGAAACTGTTAAATATTTTGAGTGTATTGTGCTGAATATTAAAATTTATTTGTCACCTGATAACCAAAACTTGCGTAATAAGCATGTTCCATTATACCCATTAATTGAATTGCATTGTATCCTTGTTTCACAATACGTGGTATTATATCTTTTGAAAATTCAAGATATGTACCAACACGCAATTCACTTGTTGCAATACCAACGTGACATTCATAAATACGGAGACTCTTTGGTTTTTTTGCTCTGGGATTCTGCCACTGGTGCACCTACATTTTAATATTCAATGTTATATTTTGATATTTATATTGATAATCGAGAAAATATATATTGTACGAGTGGAATAAAATGATTATATTATATGTGTATGATTGACATTTTGTGGTGGTGGATGCCAAACACGTTGCTTGTAAGTCGTTCCTTCAGAACGATCTTGCGGTTGAGTGACATATTTTGCCCATGGGCTCAAACGTTCCAATAATTCTCCGTTTACATTTTCAACAATAATTTTTACTTCGGATAAATGACCAAGTGGACACGATCCGTCATCATTTGCATTCAAAATCAATTCCCATTTTCCATATTCAAGTTTTGTAAATGGTGTACTCGTTCTGTTCCAATTATCTGGATTAAATAGATGGAACATTGATATTATTGATATTGTTTTCATTTTGTCTAGAGGTTTGTCAATGTAATTGAAAATCTTGCGTAATGATAATTGAATGTAGCGTACTGAAATCGCCAGTGAGAAATAATTTTTGAGCACCAGGCGCCCATTCACGTACAGTTACTCTGTTATTATCATCGATTGTAATTCCAAATTTTTCATAAGCACGTGAAAAATTGTCCATATTTCCGTCACCCTTGTCAATTCTTTCCAAATAACTTTTGAACACGGCATATCTAAAATAGAATAAAAAACATTTTTTGTGCCATCATAACATCTTTGAACACTTGTAACAAATTAATCTTAATCAAAACACAAATAGATCGCATATATAATTATTGTCAGTAACAGGATTATATATGCGATTATATATTTATTATGAAAAAATTAAAAAAACATACCTTTTACGTATGTCATTCTCGTATTGTTTCAAATACGGATCTCTTTCAAGAAGAGCATCGATTTCAGGCACTTCAACTGTTGCCGGATCTATTTGCGACCATTCACCACCCATTATTGATTAATGAACGAAAATATTGACAAATTATTTGATAATTGATACAAGCCCTAGTATATAACTGAGAGTATCATGCCGCACGCATGTGACGATATGACCGGCTGAATTTCATGAATGACACATGAAGGTCATCGCCACTTCTAACATACGCACTTATAATATGTATTTCATATATATTTTTTTAATCGCACGGGGAGGGGTTGAAGGTTAGAATTCTGATGTCAGAATGTTGTGCCCCGATATAATCATTATCATTACTTTCAACTACATATTATGAATACTTTTTTCACACATAATTTATTACTTTTATCAATTACTTCACGTTCAATTCAATAATTATAAAAACATACTGTTAAACACACAATATATATTTTTGCAATAATATACCATTCAATAAACAAACAAGTAAAATATTACCAACAGTCGGTAAATTATCACAAGGTCAATTCAATATATCCAATTGCTTATCGTATGAATGTCATGTAGAGCTGTTGTTATCGCATAGAGTAATGCAGCAATACATTGGATAAAAAAGAAATGGGCGGCGGTTAAGAGGCGGTAACAATCGTATTTGATTGGTGGGGAAAATAGTAGAGTAAAAGAGGTGAGTATGATGCCGCGGGGGCAATGAACAAAGGTCGGCATCGTCGGCTGCCGGCGATCCAGGCGGACACCGTACGAACGAGAGGGCATCATCATTGCTTATAACCCAGGCCAATCTCTCACCTCACACGCTGTCGTCGAAAGTCGTCGTCGTTGTTCGTCGTTAGGCAAGCAAGCAGAGTGGCGGCGCATTCGCGATTCAAACATGGCAGCGGCTACTAGCGTTGTCGTGCTCGACCGGGGCAACAATACCACCTGCACAATTAACTTACATGGTGTGTTTGTGTATACGCGAATATATTTATTTAATTATATTTAATAAATGTATATTTGTTTGTGATTGTCAGTGAAAGTTGTGGACTTTTGTAGTTACTCAAATTTTTTTTTAATTACGCGTTTTTACTTGTTTTTTTTTCTTTTTTTTTTTTTTTTCTTTTTGTTTTTTTTTTTTTTTTCATACTTATTGCACGTTTCGACTTATTGCGGTGGACTCTTGCTCGCTCTCACTCTCGCCCTTTCTCTCACATGAACTCTCAAGGCCTCGACGTTTTTTTTTGTTGTTTCGTTTACGTATCATATTGAAACAATTATTACACGAAGTACAAGCGTTAAAAGATGTATGTCAAGTTTTTTGGCCCCAGCGAGCATGTGCACTTGTTTGTAGGTGCGAGCGAGAGGGTAAGAGGAGCGCGGGATATTGTGCGAACCACGTGGATGCATCGGGAAAGGGTAGTTACGACATTCCCATCCCCGTTATATTCTATATAGATAGATGTTGCGCGATTTTTCAAGTCCATAGTGGAAGAAAAAAAATTTTTTTTTTCATAAACCCATACTGTCAT
The DNA here is from genome assembly GCA_910591685.1 of Galerucella tenella. Classification (NCBI taxonomy): domain Eukaryota; kingdom Metazoa; phylum Arthropoda; class Insecta; order Coleoptera; family Chrysomelidae; genus Galerucella; species Galerucella tenella. The sequence goes on from CAJUYH010000570.1 coordinate 59,363, forward strand.
TGATTACCATCTTCATTGAAGTGTTATGTAAATACTATTAACAGTCGCAATGATAAAACAGTTAATGTAAATAATGTCATATGAATAGAATGATAATAATTGCCCCTGAAAAGTTGGTGGGAGAAACTGTGGGAAAAAAAAAAAGCAGATTGTGCGATCAAGAGTTCGCTTGAATATATTTTCATTGCTCAGAATTGCAAAGTAGCAAAATGAAACGGCAATCAGATAATTTTTACATATATAAATGGGGTCGGGAATGAATAAAAACGCATATATATGTATGTATGCATGGATGTATGTATGTAGAAAGAATATACCTAGGATTAAATCGATTCATTTTCATTTTTCTGTTTGAAGGTGCCACTGTGGTTTCATGGAGGGTGAATAACCAAGAGCAATTATTTGTGAGGTAAGCGCAACATGAAATATTTATTATTTATTTTACAATAATAATCGAAAAAAATTATATAATAATACATATAATTTCGAGGGAGATTTTCACGTATATACCGACACATTTATACATTCGCCGCACCTGCTGAACTTTGTAATAACTAACAGAGAAGCGTCACAAGAAGTAAAGTTACATGAAGGAAAAGCTCACGTTCCAGGACATATATATGTATATATATACATAAATATATAGGGGGAGAGAGAGAGAGGGGTAGCAAGAACTAAACCTCCAAGCGAGTAGTAGCAAAAAACGGAAAAAAAAAAAAAGACAAAAAACCAACGGGCGAGGCAAGAAGCGACTGTGTCCGCCAACGGCTGCTCTCATCTATGTGTGTGTGTGTGTGTGTGTGTTTGTGTACACACCTCTTCATCTCTCTTTCATTCTCCCTCTCTCTCTATCGTACTTTCATAGTCACACACACATTCAATATTTAATATATATATATATATATAAATGCGTGTATATAAACACACGCGAGGCCCCTCAACACTTTTTTTTTTTTCATTTTTCAAACAATACAAACGATCAAAATTTCAGAATTTATTCATTATTATCATTACAATTCATTTTGACTGCAGTGTATATGAAAGAGAAGGAAAGAAAAAAAAAAGAGAGAATAAAAGTCGACGAACTAATATAAATTTTTCATCTGCGTTTTAAATTAGAAAACGAACTCTATTTAATATATAATAGTGAATATTATGTACATACATATATATATATATATATATATATACATAAAAATAGAAAGGATCGTTGCTTGGACGCACGCACAACAGAACCCTATTTTTTTCTTTCTTCTTTTTTTAATATTTTTTTATTCTTTCTCCTTTTTTTTATTTTTTATTTTCTTTTGATAAAGGGAGATGTCGAGAGAAAAACGAAATAGAACGTGAGGAGAAGAAGAGAGTGAGTGAGAGAGAGAGAGAATGAGTAGTGGGGATTGCTGTATCCGTATCAACCCTACGATTTATCTTGACGTTGGATGAAAAAGGGGTATATAGAGAAGTGAACAAGAACGTTGAATGAGACAGGGTAAAGTGTGAGATGGAGATAGACGAGCATGAGAACGGAATAGTATACGAGGCTGCGAATGAAAAAGGGCCTGAGCACACACCCACCCACACGAATGTGCCGCGGCTGTGAGCACTTCTCAAAGTATCCCTCTCACTTTACTACACCCTTCGATTCACCCACCTATATAAAACTGATCGCCGGAAGTTCATTTTCCCTTTGCTTGCTTTGCACATACATCAATGAAAAGATTTCAACTTGATTGCTCATAATACAAATGCATCATCAAAAAGTGTTTATAAAATATTCATATATATATATATATGTATATATCAATTAAATTTTGGATAAATTGATATTAACTTAATCATTCATTATCCACAAGTGGAAAATCGTTATTTCAATTTAACATTATTCTTTTCAACAATTTGATGAAAATAGAAGATTAGTAATGAGACAAAACATACCGATGATATTTTTAATTGGAAATTCGACGAAATCAATCCACACCCCTATAATTATTTTATTTAAACAAAAAGTAAACAAAATCCAGAATAATTTTCTTCATTATGTAATTGGAGATTTAAATGTGTGAGTGACTGAGTTTGGAATATTCCAAATATATATATATATATATATATATATTTGTAATTTCATCAAAGGAAATGAATGAAATATAAAAATTGTTTATATGAAATTCAAGGCACAAAGATGGATTTGACGGCTCTCAAAGACGAATAAAATGTTGGACGTATTTATTATATATATATCTATGTGTGTGTATGTGTGAATAGAGGGGGATGAGAGGGTGAATATCACAGTGAGTAGGAAGGGATAAAGTAAAAGGGGAAGTGAGCGCGAGAGAGTAGAGTGAGTAGAAGAGAGATGGAGTACTAATGATGCAGCAGCGCCTGGCGTCGTCGTCCCTGGTTTTTGTCGTCAAATCTCTCTCTCTCTCTCCTCTCTGTTTCTTCTTCCCATATCTCGTTTCTCTTCTCTTCAGAGCTCGTTCGTTGGACCATGGGATTTGCACTGACAAGAATTCACCTCCCTCCAGAAACAAGTCATTTCCAACGATAAATTTCATACAAACATTCAACTTAAAATACTACATTACGTCAAAAGACCGTATTGATACATATCATATTTACACATAAATAGATAAATTTTGTATGTGGCTTTACTCATTGAATAGTATAGATTCAGTGAAAAATTGTATGTATCATATATAAAGGGAGGAAGATTGTATTCTTGCAAGACGATAAAACACGCGCACACCGTGCATTATATAGATCAGAAGAAAGAAGAAATAAATGGGGAGGCAGGGAGCCAAAGACGCTCCACCGAACGAGAGTCCTGCAGTTGAAAGGGAATGTTGTAGAATGCTGGCAAAAAGCGTCCAGCCACTGAGAGATCATTAGTCTACGGTCTTGGAGCTTGTATATAGCCAAACGTGGCAGTGGTATACCGGGTGATACAACGCAGTTGGATAAAGCTATATCGAAATAAAATTCCTAATGATTTTTGTTATTTATATTGTGTGTTAGGAGCAAGACCGTAACAACTCAAAATTACAGAATTTTGCAGTACAAGCATTTAAACATTTCACTTAATTAAACAGTATTTAGATGTGAGTCTCATGAAAACATTAGAAATTAAAATCATTTAAAGTGACTTGGGAATTATGTAAGCGACAAAGGAAACCCAAAGTTTTGTACTTGTGTAAAATAAAAATTTGACAGAATAAACAGTCGATATCTTATAAACGCATTATCTCATTTTTGTCATTTATCGGCCGCTAAATGAACTCAAACTCTTGTCTCTCTTCCACATGGAAATATACACGAATTACAATTGTTTCATCATGAATACAGAAAAACTACAACTTTCGAGTTGTAACGGTCTTGCTCCAACCCGACGATATATATATATATATACCAAATTATATGAATACATTAACACACGTAATAGTATGAGCTTATTTACAATGTGGTGGTTACAGTTGCAAGTGGAAATGATTCACAAGGCGAGACGTAAAAGTCTAAAAGCAGACACGTGGAATACACGTGGAGGCAACGACAAGAGTTTTATTATATATATATATAC
>CAJUYH010000571.1:0-42121 GCA_910591685.1 Galerucella tenella
TAGGGAAACATGCTACTGTCTTTCAGGCAGAGGTAATGGCGGTGCAACGCTGTGCAGAAGAGTTGATGAGACAGGAGGTCGATAACCAAAGAATCGTCATCTATTCCGACATCAAATCTGGTGTGGGAGTGTCGGAAGGCCCTAAACAGACTAGGCAGTCATAATAGAGTGACCCTAGCCTGGGTACCAGGCCACCAAGGAATAAAAAGCAATGAAAAGGCTGATGAATTAGCCAAGCAGGGAGCAACGGAGGTCATGATAGGGGCAGAACCCTCCTGTGGAATTGCAAAATGCCTAAGTAAAGAGAGCATCCACAAATGGATAAACAACCAGGCGTTGCGCTGGTGGTATGAAAACCCAGGACAAAGACACGCAAAATTATTCCTTAAAAGCCCTTCGACAAAACTGTCGCACGACCTACTATGTCAAAGTCGCTAAACGACGAGGATGATGGTGGGAATGCTGACCGGGCATTGTAGGCTGAGGAAACATATGCACACAATTGGCCTTCCAGATGACAGCCTATGCAGGTTCTGCCAGGAAGTAGACGAAACCGCGGAGCACATACTCTGTGAATGCGAAGGCCTAGCAAGGGTGAGGTTTCAGAAAAACCGAGGGCAGAGAGCTACGCAAAGGAGGCGGTATCCAGGCTATTAGGTCTAATAAAAAGAATAAAGCTAGATATTGAGCTCTAAATATAGGGAGGACCACAATAGATCTGCAAAGGTCGCAGTGGGATAGGACAAAGAGCCACTCCAATTCTAATCTAATCTAAGAGCAGTAGGCGAGATTTTTTATGGAATCCCTCAAAAATAGTATGGTTAATGATAATCAATTGCCTCCACCGGTTTTTAGGCTGTGCTAATTGCACAATAACAGTTTATAGAAAAACAACCAAAAATGGGCCTGTTTTTCGCCATGTTTTCGAATTTTACGTGGTTTAAAATGTAAATGTCTCGATATCTTATTTAGTTGCTGAGTAATATAATTGTTAATAAACATTAAGTAAAAGAAATAGACATTGTTAGATTAAAGACATATGCCACAAAAATTGTTTAAACTTTCAATAATGTTTCTACACATACTAGAAGGTTACAGTCATCATATGCAATTATTTTATCAACATTTTTTTCGGTTTAAATGACTCAGACGTTATTTTTAAAAAGTGGTTAAAATTTTACCTCAGTAACAATCAAGATATCTGTGCGGTTTTCTATTTTAATTGAAATCTGAAAAAACCCACTTAAAATACCTACATGCAGGTACGATTCAACATCTAGCCACATATTATAATCACTATACTCCGCTATACTCAGCCATGCCCTCCCCTCGGAATCATAGAGCAGAGAGCCTTTTCTCCGCGCACATTCTCTCTTCTATTTGATTCAATTGTTGATAAGTTATGAAAGGTAGGTGTGTAGAAAAATATCTGAAAAGTATGCATGATAGTGTTTTTTTTCGTTATATTATTGTTCGTTTGCCTAAGTTTGATTAAGTTTGGGATTCAATAACTCGGGATTAAATGGCCCGAATTGAACGTTCAAAACGTCAAAAGTTGTGTTTTCCCAAGTCCTTTAAGAAGGTTTTTTCAAATTCCAGATTCCAATAAAAATAAAAAACCGCACAGATATCTTAATTGTTACTAAGGTAAAATTGTAACCACTTTTTTAAACTAACGTTTGAGTCAGTTAAACCGAAAAAATTGTTGATTAAATTTATTGCATATGATAGCTGTAACCTTCTAGTATGTGTTAAAATATTATTGTAAGTTTAAACAATTTTTTGTGGCCTATGTCTTTATTCTGACAATGTCTATTTATTTTACCTAATATTTACTCAGCAACTAAGTAAGATATCGAAACAGCGTTTATTGCATTCAGTTCGTGAATGAATAACGTATTATGAGACAAATAATGATTTACATTGCTTCATAAATTGCATTAGTACTTTGCGGCTGAAAAACAGCTGTTTTTTTTCAATTTTATTTACTTATTCATCCGCTGTGGCTGCAAGGATGGGAATTTTTACATTTTGAACCAAGGAATTTTATAGAAAATTTCACGCTTTACAACTTTGTATCCATACATATGCACGATAAACTCAATACTTTTCGAGTAAAATTCGAAAACATGTCGAAAAACAGACCCATTTTTGGTTGTTTTGGCTATAAATTGTTATTGTGCTATTAGCACAGCATAAAAACCGGTGGAGGCAACGGATTATCATTAAACATGATATTTTTAAGGGATTTTATCAAAAATCTCGCCTACTGCTTTCACATCCATGTTTTGATAGTTTTTGGGCTAACCCGACTGAACTAAAAGGTTGAGGTCCGGACGAAAATTCAGCTTCCCGAAATAGGCCCCCTTTTGAAACTTTTGTGACTGGAGCATTTCTACATTTCACTTATTTATGAATCACTCAACCCCTGACTATCGAAGAAATTCTGGCCTATACTATTCGTCAATATGACGCATATACTATTCCTAGTGATTTTATCACTAAATCAAACATTTTTTCAAAGAGATCTACCGACATCTTTTGTTTCAAACAATAGTTTTTTTTATAATTTAACTCAGTTCGACTTTAAATTAAGCATAACCTATGTGGCATTAAACATTAATAATACTATATACAACAATGTCTTCGGTAGTTGTCATTTGCACTCACCTACTCCCGGAACTAGATTCAGGCGTTCGAGGAGCCGTCGGGGTGTTTATTATATCTTCAGTCGATTTATAATTAGTTGCACTGTTGGTATCACAAACGCTTTCATCGAAAAATCTAAAACAAAAATATATAAGGTAGAGGAGTTCAGCCTTAGGTCAGTGTGGCCAACAAAAAGTGTTTTTTTTTCTGACAAGAATGACAGTTAAGGTCTTCCAGTCAAAACATAAGATTTTTACATGTTTTTTATCATTGCGAACATCTATATTGCTTTATTGTAATCGATAGTTAAACTTGAAGAACTGAATGGACACACTTGGATAGAAGATTCACAAGAAACTAAGGAAAACAAGTTACCAGTTTAAACTGTAAATTCCCAGGTTAAACTGTAAATTGCATGAATTAGAATTTACAATTAAAGCTGTGACTTACCTAAAATTGAATCCATCTTCTTCTAAAGAATTATCACTATCATCTGCTGCTACGTACTGAACCTGTAACGCACAATCTCCTTGTTGCTGTTGAAGAATGCTAACTGCTTCTCTGTGACAAGCATTCCTCAAATCTATATCATTTACAAATAAAATGGCATCACCGATGTAAAGTTGCTCGGACATAGCAGCTGGCCCGTTTGGTTCTAATTCTGATATTAAAATAGGAACTCCGTGTTCTCTACCACCCTGAAAACCAAGTTACTTGTATATTATGTTAAGTGTTTTTTGGAATGATATTCTTACCGTAATACTAATACCTAATCCTTGATCGGGTTTTCTTCTAACTAAAATTGTTCGAATGTCTCCAAAGTGTTCTGTTGTTTCTGCATTTGAATCGGTTTCAGGTTTTAACTTTAATGTACTATTTCTTCTACATGCACGCACTACTGTTTTGTGTCTTTGTAAAAGTATTTCTGACTCTAACTGTCTCCATAACTTGTCTCTAATATCACCTCTCATTTCTCTACCTACAAAAAAAAGCAGTAAAAATAACCAGATCGAATATGTGTTTAATAATTTTACCTAATAGTTGTAACTGTTGAATTCTTCCTGCTAATTCTTTGTCTAAGTATTTCGACGCTAACCGAGCACCATAAACTTCACTAGTAAGAGATAAAAGTTCATTCCTTAATGAAGCGTTTTCTGACTGTAACTGAATAATGTTAGCTTTGTACTGTGCAGGTTCTAGCAGTGCAGGATTTATCTTTAATTCGTGATCTTTAGTTGTAACTAAAAAAACATAGTTTAGTATCAAAGTATTGTTTGATAATGCAAATATTTTTACCTCCACGAAGGGGACTTTGTCGAATTTCTGCTTCTAATTTTTGTTTTATCATGCTGACATCCGGTTTGATGTATTGGTCTTGTTTTTTGTTGCCTAAACTATCTGGAAGCCTGGAAAGTTGAGAGGAATGTAACTGGAGTAATAAGTGATGTAATTCATTTTCCAGAACTTCCCGTTTTGACTTAGATTCTGTTAGTTCCGCGCGCATGTGTATCAACTCTGCCTGAAACAAAAATATAGTAATTTTGGTATAAGAAAACTAGGGGGACGCCTTTGAAATTATAGTGATGAGTGAAAACACTTATGTACATCTTATACCTCTGTTTAATTCGGTCTATTATTTATATTCCAAAATAAAACATATTAATGATTTTTTACTATAAATAGGTATCGCTTTATTTTATGATACTGTTACGCCGCTGGCTGGTATACGATTTTTTTTTCGTCGCATAAAAAATTGCACAAACAAATTTAATCAATTTTTAATGCGCAGACTGTTATTGTGAATCGTATTATATGAAGTCAACCCTGACAAAGTATTGAAAAAAAAAGTTCACATACTTAAGTCTCACAAATCAAGAGTTGTATTAATGGAATGTAATATGCTTTTTTTTAATTGTACACTAGCAATTTTTTAAATATATTAATTTAATTGTTTCATTTCAATCCATAAGAACTCATATAAATATTAAAAGGGACAGCCTAGAGAATCTTAGAGATCCAAGTCCGAAAGCTCCACTACCCCAGATCAAGACTAGCATTGTGACGTCAGCTGCCCGCTTTTATGGTTATGTAACGCACGTATAGAAAAGTGTTTTAGCCTGTTGTTTGAACCTTTGAAATAAATATGTCAGCTAACAAGTGGTGTTTGGTGCCTTATTGGAGTAATACGTCTCATACAACAATTGATTTTTTTTTCGGTCAAAAAAGATTATTAGAAGCATTGCGGAAGTATCGAAAAAGTCTATTGTGTATTTTCGAATTATTCCTTTGAAAGAAAAAAGTCGGCATGGGCGATGAACACGTGTTTTAGCCACTGCTATCGATTTTAGACAAATTTTATATGGGAAAGTATTAGTCCATCCATTTCTACGCGCGAGACACGAAGAAGGCAAATAAACAAGAATTTATATTACATGACGTCTGTGTTTTTTTATATACCAGTTGGCGACATATTCTATAAAGTTTTGTTATTCATGGTACGAAAATGTTTTCTTAGTGTACATATTCCTGTTTGCCATAAACGTCTCAGTCTCCGACCGAATCAATTATGATGAATTAAAAAAAATAATTTAAATGCAACGGTGGACCTTGAACATGGACCAGATCTCTTATTTTGAAGTGGTTTTTAAATCGATTTATCTGTTCAACATCATGCTGTTTTTTTCAATGTGCAAATTTCAAAAGTACCGCATTCAAAACGTGTGGGAATTCTCTAGTTCAAGTCGGTTACGTCAAATTGGGATTAACATTTTTAAAAGCAAGTGTCGATCAAGAATAGAATTCAATTAAAAACTCTTTAGCGCTGTTACTAAAGTAAATAGAACGTTTTTAGATCCGACCATAAGTAGAAAAATAAGATATCAAATTTCAGTTATAATTACCCATTCTATTAGTTTGCATTTGTAAAAAGAGAACGGCTGTATTTATTAAATCTAAAAAAGATGACTAGCTTTCAAATAAGAAATTAATTTGTGTGAATTCGACACAGCGCATGCGTCAAGTATTGACCACAGATCACCTTTACTCGCGTTGTAAACTTTTAAAACTGCTTTCACAGACTTTTATCTCTAGTAAAGGTATCAAGTACATTATTTTTATGAATATGAATAAGACAAAATTGACCCTCGATTATTAAAAAAAGGAATTGTAAGGTAAATGGGTATTATATTAATAGATTACCTTAACATCTTATATCTAAAAGGATGTAAACTTGCTCTAAGAAATAATTCAGACTATACGTTAAATATACAGTGCTATTCAAAAGTCCCCTCCCCCCCTCGTATATTTTGAACGGCTACACTTACATTAATAAAATTTGGAGGGTGAAAATAGAGTGTTGTAAACTTCTCAACGAATGGTAACAGGTGACGTGATAGTAATAGATGACGTCACAGTGCCACTCTGGCCAATAATTTTAGATAGGACCTTATGACAAGTGATATCTCGTTTGAAAGGCATTGACATTGGCTACATAGCCATATTAATTTTGTTTGGGTTTAAACTAATTTTGACGGATAAATAAAATAAATACCAAAATTATTTTTTTAAATTTAATTAATCAAATATCAACAATGGATTCTTATAGCAAGTGTTCGAAATGTGCTCCGTCTACTTCCTGACAGTAATACATCCTATTAGTAAACTCTTGTCGTACTCGTTCGAATGTGTCAGTGTCAATAATTCTTTCTTTCAAAACGCCAATGCTATCTGGTGCCGTAGTATAAACCTTGGATTTCAAGTACCCCCATAGAAAAAAATCTAATGGTGTCAGATCTGGTGACCGAGGTGGCCATTCTATAGAACCTCGCCGGCCGATCCATCTACCTCGATATTTTTCATCCAGGTAACGTCTTACTGCACCATAATAATGTGCAGGAGCACCATCTTGTTGAAATGTTATTTCCAGATGGCCGAATTCATCTGGATTATCTTCCAGAATTTCAAGAATTAACGGCTCAATTGCATTTTGTAACATCTCCAGATACACTTCACCGCTTAAATTTGAATTTAGGAAAACAGGACCAACTATGTGGTTTCCCAAAATATCTGCCCAAACATTGACTTTTTCTGTTCACGAAAGGTGTGAGGATTTGTGTCACTCCAATACCTTACATTTTGTGTATTCACATTTCCATTGAGGCAAAAAGTACTTTCGTATTTTGGATGAAATTTATTTTTAGCCAACACTATCTGTACTGTACTTCTACTTACTTCACAGATAGACGCAACTTTAGTTGAAGAGGAAGTAGGGTTCACTACCATTTCAGCAACTATGTAAATTTTTTTATCATCCCTAAATGTTGGTCGACCAGATCGTTTGGCATTGGCATCTTGAACACTACCTGTTGCTTCCAACTTGTGAAGAAGCTCCCTCAAATAAGTTCTCGAGATAGTGCGCTCTGGGTATCTCTCATTAAATAAACGTTCCGCTTCATGGAGATTCTTTCTAGATTCACCAATTATTAAGATAGCTGCTACTTTGTCGGCTTGAGTACGTACCATTTTGCCTATGTAAACTCTTAAACGTCTCGTTAAACAATAATAAAATTGAATATTTAAGCCATTTAGAAAAACTTTGCGTCAATTTTTTTGACAACTAACCAGAGGTTGGTATTTAATTTTATCCGTCAATATTAGTTTAAACCCAAACAAAATTAATATCGCTATGTAGCCAATGTCAATGCCTGTCAAACGAGATATCACTTGTCATAAGGTCCTATTTAAAATTATTGGCCGGAGTGGCACTGTGACGTCATCTATTACTATTACGTCACCTGTTACCATTCGTTGAGAAGTTTACAACAATTTATTTTCACCCCCCAAATTTTATTAATGTAAGTGTAGCCGTTCAAAAGATACGAGGGGGGAGGGAACTTTTGAATAGCACTGTAGAATTTTAAATTAGTATTTCAACATAACCTATTAAATTAAAAAGTTACTTTTTCTTTGTAATAAACTATATTACTTACTTTCGGCAACACAGATCGTATTATTTTACTATATAGTACAAAAATGAGTTCAATTATTGTACAGCATGTCCCAAATTGTATGATTTTGTAAAGTAATAGTCGAGACATCACGACTTATTTTTTTTGTTAAACAAGCCGTAGTTTTACGTAAGATGATTCATTTTAGGAATATAGGGCGTTTTTTCAAAATTCATTCAATCTACTACATCCTTTATTTTATAATTTTTCATGGAATAACCGAAAGATGTATTTTTATGGGGTTCTTCACGTTTTTAAACGAGAATGAGAATAAAGTTTTAACACAACGACAGGAGCAATTTCGCAAAGTGCGGTCTTACTATAACTTTTATTACTTCCTACAATAAATTAAGTTTGTTGACAAAGTTCAGAAATAATTTTATTTACGCCTCTTAAAGGATGTTTGTATTTGATAAAGACGCATCCTCTTTAATAAGATATTGGTTATATATATATATATGGCATCTCACTCGAAGAAAACAAAATTTTAAAATAGATATATTCAAAATAAACAATACATATATTCAATTTCCTAGTACATTTTTATTTTAATATGACTAATTTTAAAACGTGCTAAAGTAGACTCCATTTCAAATATAAGAAGCCACGTGAAGTTGGCCAACTGCGCAAAAAATGTGAATGGTTACGTCTAGGCAATCCAGAGACCTGTCAAATAAAATTCAATATGGCGACACAGGGCAAACAAATGTGATTCAACACACTGACTAAAACATATACAATATTATAATGGAAGTGAAACTTTTATTAAATTGCTGGCATTAAAATTTCACTTGCTTGAATTGGAAGATATCACGTGCAGTATTTAACTTTAATGCTTATGGATTTCAGGAGTGAAACACCTACTTCAAAATGCCAACAACTCGTATTGTAGTCGGTTGTGTGAGCCGTTCAAACCGAGACCAAGTAAGCTTTTTTAAGATCCCAGCTGTTTTAAAGAACACATTTTTGGTACACAAGAATGAATTAAGTAAGAAGCGTAGAGAAATGTGGTTAGCAGCAATCAATAGAGATGATTTAACAGAATCAAAAATCAAATATCAGGCTGTATGTAGCAGGCATTTTGTTCAGTTTTGTTCAATAACAATATTTATAAAAACTAAGAAAAGTGATATATTCTAAATAAAAAATACGAATCAAATGAACAATATACACTAATAAAATATACTAAATTGAAGCAAAATATACTAATAAATTCGACTAAAAAGTCTTGAGCACTGTTTATGACTGAATAGACAATACAAAACTAACCTATCTGTCTAAATTGTTTGCCCTGCACGGCCATATTAGGTCACGTGATCTGGATTGCCTAATATGGTGCTGATTTTGACAACAAGATCGCGCATACGACTGCAACTTCAGTCTGCTGATTTCATAAATTAACTATTATTGAGTTCTGTGATCCTGACAAAAACAAAAGATAGTTGATTTGACAGATGACCAATATTAATTCCACTACCATCACCAATGTAGGTATAATAGAATAGGGCATATCCGTGTTGTGCTTCTTTATGACAGGTCGTCAGAAGACATGAAGCATTATGTAAATTAAAAATTCCAGTTAACGTAGCTTCACATTTTATTACTTCAGCTTAAGTATCTCCCTTCACCAGCACAACAAATAACCTTACTATTTTTTTCTTAATAAAAATCCAACTGTACTTAAACACTACAAAATATTTTATTGAGAATGTTTTTAAAAACCAGTTTCACATGTGGACCTTAAGATCGTTCTTACCTCCGTTTTAAATCGAGTGGAACATTATAATTGTCGATATGATTAACTTCCGAAGGTTCAATCTTTAAACATACAATAAGAATAAATCAGTGGAGCATAACTAGCCGAAGACGGACAACCAGAATGGTGTCGTGTATTTGTCATATCTTTTGAAACGACACCGTATCTGACATCTGAACCTACCACAATCGACAATCTACAATCAAATCGCTTAGCGTTCTTCTCGCGTGCGGTGCATACCATCATTTCTCCGGCTCAAGTTGAATTATCGGAATTTCAATTAAGATTCGTGAGGTCCATCAGGATTAAGTTCTCAAAGTTTTTTTTTATTACTATTGCGGGTGGTTTTTTACTATGAAGCGTAAGAAAATTTCCGATTGGGTCTTGTGGTTTCTGTGTTTTAATGAAGTTGCGACGTTTTGTTGTCGGTGTTGGGCCCTTGATGCTTCGGAAAGTTCGACAAATATTAATAAGTTTCAGAGTGCTTTACAGCAACAGGTGAGTGGGAGTGAATAAATAATAGTTTAACACACACCGAAATGAAATTGAGATGTTTTGAAAAACAGGGTGTACCGAATAAATTGGTTATAAATTATACCACATATTCTGGGGTCCAAAATAGGTTGAGTTACCCTTTTGACCCCTCAACTTTGCTGTATCTTCCAAACTAAAATGTTTCAAAAGTAATACAAGGCGGCAAAAAAGTTTTAAAATAGACGTTACATTACAGTGGCGTTTTTTGTCAAAAAAAGTTGGAGGGTCCAAAGGGTGCCGACCCTCCACTGAAAATCCATGATAAATAACAATTAATGAACGCTAATACTTCCAGTTAATGGGTTATCGTATACTAGTGCCTCATATAAATTTACATTAAACCGTTTTAGAGAAATCACCCTGTAACTTTTAGGAACTTAAGTTCTTTAAAGAATTTTGAGGTAATGGATGTATTGAAAATTAAGAAAAAAATATATCATGTAGATTAAAGAGTTCTCATCGAATAAAAACTAAATGCTAACCAAATTTTGTTGAAAAAAATACGAATCATGAGGTAATTACACATATTAAGCAAAGTTTGAGCCCTTGTAATAGATATTTACGTAATTAGTTATGAAAAGAGCGATATTGTTCAACAAGCGTAATATTTGCCAAAACGAGCGCTAGCGAGTTCTGCAAATTGCGCGTGTTGAACAATGTCGCTCTCTTCATAACGTGTTTACGTACAACGTTTTATCTAATTCCGCGCTTTCCTAATATTCAATAAAATCTTCAATTACAATGATAACATTGAAGTGGAATCAAATGGTGTTAGAAGTATTGTTACTATGATGTATTCACCCAGAAAATTGACTTACTTTAAATAACTGTGTCCTGAATAATGTTTTCAATGTTTATAAATCTCAAAATAGGTACTATTGAATTAAAATAATGGGTTAATTGTACAGTTTAAATAATGAAATAATTGTCAGTTTTGACAGTACCTACCTAATTAATAAATTATTCTTTGAAACTCATGTGGTATCTCTATGTTGAAACATAAACAGGTACGTAAAGTTTTTACATAACTACTTTTCATAACTGATATATGAAGGTTATGAAAAATGTGACGTTACCTAACGTCAAGGAGTGACGTAAAGTGTCACATTTGATAGCGGAATTAGATAAACAATTAAATATGGATTAAATGGAAAAACTAATTGATAAGAAGTCTAATTTGAAGCTTTATGAATACTATATAAAAATCTCAGAATCCTCAAATCACTTATGACCGTACAATTCCTTATTGAAATTCGGTTGCTACCACTAAAATATCGGATAAAAATCCATCGCTCGCTTTTCTATCCTTCTATGACTGACATTGTCTCTCTGCTTCGGTAGTTGCGTGCCATTCAACGCTCGCCGGTCTCCCAGTTCAGTACTGACGAAGCTTATAGAGTAGTACGTGAACCAAAATCCGCTTGGACCGCTTGGCTACCTACATGTTGCGGAGCTTTCATATTTCTAATAAAATTTTCGTTATGTGAACTTAAACGTGAGGACGTAGGGAAGCAAAAAAAATATACAAAGCATAATTGTGCAAGGTCGAATTTGGTACATGCCCCTTAAGGATAATTACAACGTTTGCATGGTCAAAATGATATGAGGATTAAGGGGTCTAGCACATTTACTTTTCGAAATACAGGGTGTTGAAATTTTGAAAACTTGAATTTTTTAATTGGATAACTTTAAAATGGATGGATAAATTGATTTGACATTTGGCAGGTTGTTTTAAAATGTAAAAGGACATATTTTGATAAAAATAGTAGTTTGTGCAACTAGTGTGGATATGATGGCCATATCGCACGAGGACGAAGTTTGAGCACGACGCCGTAGGCGGAGTGCTCAATCGTTAAAGTGCGATATGGTCAATACACACGAGTCGAACAGCAAATTTTTTCTACGACCCACTTAAGAAAAAATCTAGAAAATAAAAAATTTCTATAAACTGTAATATAACTTCAAATTGAAAATTTAACAATTCAATTTCATGTTTCCACTAATTTTTTGTGGTAAACGTACAGTTCTTGAATGTCCAATTTGTATAACGCTACGGTTTCCTTTTTTAATCATACAATGCTGTTATAAGTAGATGTTGCCAGTCGGACTCCCTCATGAAGGGTACCGTACAATTATCTATAATAATGAATATTCTGCTAAATATTTCAAACGTCTACCTGTTGTCGTTATTAATATCAAGCAGAATAATTATTTAAAAATAAAATTAACAATAAAAAATAACTTCTTCACGGGGAATCGAACCCGGGTCTACCGCGTGAGAGTCTGGTTTGCTTACTACTCGACCACCGAGAGATATGCAAATTGTTTATCTATAACGTCAAATGTATTACATAATTTTTGCTTAAAAGGAACTAAAGTTCCTACCGTGTGTCCTGCGACACGTTCTACCTTTTTTTTATAAGTTAATGTAAATTTAGAGTCCCAAATTCTAAAACGCCCAGCTCCTATCTTGTTATTCTTAAATGACACAAGGATCGGTTTATTCAATATTTAAAGATGCTTTTAATCTATTTTTAGTTGAGAAGAAATGCCTTGTTGATTTTTACTTTCATTCAATTAATAAAGTTGGAATATTTGTTTATTTGGTTATTTTTAAAATTACATTATAAGATCAAGTCGACATTTTATGTGTACTGTGGTCGGGACGGCAAAATTCGTGACTACACTTCAACAATATTCAATTTTATTTTGTTGGGATTTGTAGCATTTGGCGCAGTTCCCTGTTTTTTTAATTTTAGCAATGTCAAGGTCATTAAAAAGTTGTCAATAATAACTTTGTATTCTCATGTGTTTTTGACTGTATTTGAGTAAAAAATGATGGAAAATTGTCCGATTGTTTGAATGGTTTTGTGCATTATCCAGTCATCTCGTGTACTTTTTAATGAAATTGAAGGTTTTGAGTGATTTCTATGTCCGTTGGCCGTTTCGGACTGAAATAACATCGCATTCTTTTTTCTATGGTTTTAGACTGTTTTCCGTTTCCGTTTTTAGGTATATTTTAATGGTTTTTATCAATTTTTCTACATTATAGAAAACGTATCTTCTATTTTTCAATATTTCATTAGTTTAGATGCCTCGGGAATGTGTGACATTACCAGGAAGTCATTTGACAAAGAAAAAACATTTATTATTGTTTAAATATGTACTTTTACTAGGCAATTTTGAAAGTATGTTAATTAATAGATAAATTCTTGGAAGGGAAGAAAACAAGTGTATATTATGGCTGTTTGTACTTCTATCACAAGTTGCTTTTGATAAGATTCTTCGGCAAATATACTTCCTGATATCAGCGTCATTAACTTTTATCGTTTATAATGTAAAAATAAATTATTTTTTCGAAAAATTAGTCGACTTTTTGGGTAATAAAAGCATTTTTTTATATTTTTTTTTAGAATATTTTCACAATTTTGAATTCTATAGAAGAAAGATTACGAAATTTGGACAATGTATATTCTATGCAACTAACGCAAAACTTGGAAAACAAATTGGACCAATACAACAGAAAACTTGAAACTTTAGATAGCAAAATTATACGATTAGAAACATTAGTGATGCTTAATTTAGGAAAAATCTCCGAAAACATCAGTACTAAAAATTTCAAGGACGACTTAACCAAGACCGATGTATTGAGAAAATTGGATTCCATTTATGAAGGGATCAACCATAGGTTAAATTATGTCGAAAGGAAGATAGACACAAATTCCGTTAAAATTCAAGACACAGTAGAATCAACTGGAGTTCGTTTAGAAAAAATGGAAAGAGATTCTTTAAAACGCGATTCAGATTTAGAAAACGAACTATCGACCACCATTTCAGGAATAAAAAATCTAACGGCAAGTTACAACAGTTTGGAAAAGAAATTGACAAATATTACAGAAGATAATTTGAATGTAAGTTATCAATTTGTAAATAAGAAATTCCTAAATTATGTTTTTTAGGTGTCAAAGCATTCGTACACATTATTAACTAAGTATAATGTTGATAACAGAAAATCTATCAACAAATTACATGATAATATAATTGGAAATCTTCAATATGTAGACAACAAAACAAGTCAACATTTAAAAATATCCGAAGATACAAACACTTTACTCAAACAAATTAAGGTGGACCTGAAGGAAGACTTCAACAATTATGCAAACAAAGTGAGTTTTAATTAATAAAACGTAAAAAGAAGCAATTAATATAAATGAAATAATAAACTAAAATTCCACCATATTGTGACAAGTGAATTAGACTTCTGTTATGTAATTAGTGTTGCCTACCTCTAAATTCCTAAATTTTATTGTTAGTTGTCTAGTTCTATGGTTAGAATGCAACAAATGAACATTTTTTCGATTTGACATTTGAAACACCAGCACGATGTACAACTTAAATTTAGGAAAAACAGTGTTACCAACACATTTTTCACAAATGATGGTTTACATTTTTATTTTTATATTATAATTAAATTAAATTTAGGTTGCTGATATGAACTACGATACAGAAGATGGTTTAAAGGGTATAACATCAGTTGTTAATACTACAAAGACAGAATTACAAAATGGTTTGCGGTATTTAATGATACAAGTTGGAAAAATAACTCCAAAGGATAATGAAATCGGTACAGGTATGTAATTGTAATTAGTGGAATGTTGAATATTTCACGAATTTAAATCCTTTCGTGATAATTACGCGTTAAATTCTTCAAGTCAACATAATGAATAATATAAAATGGTTAAGGGGAGTTTATGATTTTTGAAATCCCATCTACAGAACTGGTTTTGCTTGTTCCATATTAATTTCATATAATGAAATATAGATGGAGTCACTGTATGTTTAAGATTGAAATACTATCAATAAAATAGAAAATGAGCATTTTCTAGCCCGGCAAATTTAAAATATGAAAAACTATTCGAAGGCATTATATAACCTTCACCAACAACGGTCTCTGAAGCGGAAGCGGGACAATTACATATTTGCATAAAAAAGCTTTCTATGTAGAATGAAATATGTAAATTTTCTCATAACTTATAAGTATTCATCGTAGAAAAAAACCGATAATAATCATATTTGTTATCGTAACTATTATGAAATAATGTCTTCTCGAGTTCAGGAGTTTATGGCTGTTTTGCATAAAGAATAAATATAAATTTATCTGTTGAAAAGTGTATTTTTTAGTATTTTGTCAATAAAACATTAGATATTAAACCTTATGACAAATAAATATGATGATTCCATTTAAGTTTTAACTAAAGAATTTTATACATTTTAGGTGCCGATTACCAAGAATTGGAGAAAAAATTAACATCAAACTTCGAAAAGATCTTAACAAATCAAGATGTATTTTTGGAAAGCTGTCACCGACTTCAAATGGACGAATCTCAAATAGAATCAGAAATCAGTGTTATGTTGAATAAACTCATTGATATGTTAGAAAAGAAGTAAGAAAGATTTTTATAAATATACTATTATGAACATATATTTCTTATGCTTTGAATGCATTCAACTAAAAAGCCTTATGAACTTTTTTTTTAATTTCAAGGTTATCTACAGAATCTAAAGATATCAAAAATTTTGAAAAAAATCTGAAAAATCATGACAGCAGAATAAATAGGAACTTATTACAAGCCAATCAGAATGTAATATCACTTTTTGAAAAATCCACTAATAACCATCAAATTCTTATAAAAGAAGTGAAAAAAATAGGAACCGATTTAAATATCTTATCTGCCCTAGTTCAAGGTACTGTTAATGATACATCTACATCTAGAAAGACAGCCAAGGTAAACAGATTTACTGTATATTAATATAAATAATATAAATATAATGTTTTAGGAAATGCATGATAAACTAATCTTACTGGAAAAATCAATGAAAGACATACAGGTCAGTGTCTCTAATCAGCATCCAGAAAATGTATCAAATCACGAAATATATAAAGAGATTCAGAAATCATTTAAATCTGTAATCACTGCTATCCAAAAAATACAAAATTATACAATAGATTCTTGTTTGCACCAAAGAGATTTACAAGAAATTTTTGAAAATATTTCAAAAAAAGATATTGAAAAATCAAACTCAACTGTAGCTATACAACTAACAGACCCACAAAAGAATGAAACAATACGAAAGTTAGTAGAAAAAGTATTTGGTGAAAATCCAAACAAAAATAAACAAAAACCAAAAAGAAAATGCAAGCAAAATATCCGAAATTTAATAGACATTAGAGCAGATATGGATTGTTTGGAAAGCACACAAAAGAAAAGAAAAATGAAATATGACATTGACATAAGAGGCGATATTAATGATGATTATGATGATAATTCTGAAGATGCAACAACTACTGAAGAAAATATTACTTCCACAACGGAAACAAGTACTATGACAACTGTTGAAGAAACTACACAACTTATTATCAAGCCGCCTCTCTAATTTATATCACCAATAAAATATTTTTATGCCTTATCATTTTATCAGTTATATTTTACTCTAAAAGTTTATTAGATTTAAATTGTAGGTACATGTATATAATACTATTATTTTTGTTTAATGTTTTTACTAACAGTGATTTTTTATAAACAGTATTACACAAAATATGTATTTCATTACTCCTTTGTCCTTTGGGAACTAAAAATAGGTTTTTATTACCCTTAATATGATGTAAAATAAACCTTCAATCCTGAGTTATTGCTTAAAATTTCTTATGGGAAGTCTACAAGATAATTTTCACATAATTAAGTACTTTTAGTAATTAAAGTACTGCTATTGAAGTATTCAAGAAATTTAGCGTTAAATTTTGATTAAACTACTAATCAACTGATCATGTTTAAGCATTGATTTTATAGGATTATTGATATATTTCAACACTACAACTATATAGAAAAACATACTTCATTGATATGGGATGAAGCCAAGTTCAAAACTACAGATTAAAAATAGATTCCAGCACAAGAGACTGACATTTAATGATGAAGGTGATCACCATGCAACTCTTTGAAGGTTAAATGTTCAAAGTTTTAATCCTACATTTACATGTTTGAATTAACAATCATACAAATGTGCTTGGGTTTTTAGTACTTTACAGTAAATAATATAGGTATTAAATACCAAAACATCACAGTAGTGAAATATTTGGATTTTCCCAATAATTTTTATAATGTTATAAGTGGACTTCACCAATAATAACAATAAAACAAGGATATTTATAGTATTTGTATAAAAAAATCATCTTAAATGTAGATTTAATAATAAAATATTTTTGTTGTCAATTATGCCCATAAACCATTATATACCTGGGTTTATAGAATATTCTTAAGATTTTTACAGTACGAATGAATATTGTGCAATGTTATAAAATCAACTTACCTCTATTTTGGCGCTGTTCTGAAAAATTGTTTGTGCTTTGTGCGTAAGTTGTGCAAAGCAAGAACTGAGGGTGCATAGCTTTTGACGAACGTTGAAAACCAAACTAGGTTCTTCAGATTCCAGTTCACCTTAAAATAAGTAATGGTTAATTAATAAAAAACGTTGTTTTATTCGGTATTTTGGAAAAACATGCAATATATTGACGTCAATAATTATACTATCCGATAGGTAAACGAGTAAGATGTTTATTTAATGCAAAAAAACTTACTGAAACTCAAATCTAAGTCTACGAAGGCTTTGTCGAATTCTTTTTCTAAAATATCTAACCATCTAAATCCAACACTAGCCATTTTAGACAATTTGCAAAAAAAGTGCCACCATTTATAAATTATTACAAGTCAATTGTTGACGTTGACAATAATTCTTCTTTTTTAGAATGTCAGATAATGGATGTATTTCCTTATGTGCTTCCTTTAACTTTTATTACAATTAAAACTTTTCGTGTTTTCGTATTGGGATAAATGTTAATTCACTTATCAATAAATAATAATACTCCTGCCTAAGTACAGCTAATAGCGAGGGCCAGAATTTTAAAGTAGATGAATTAGTCAGAAATTGATATATGTCAACACGTCACATGGAAAATGTCAGAGATGTAGTATTAGTCAACAAAGTCTGAAACACAAATGCTAAAAGGTATTTAAATAATACCCGGCTATTATTATTACTAAAATGGCAACAATCATAAAAGATGTAAACCTCCAAGATAATATTCCTACAAATATACTTTTAGAAAAACACATAGATTTTATTAAAGAATATGGCCAAAAAGAGAGTAGTTATGATTATGGAATGACCGATTATTTAAGAGTTTCGGGTATGTATTGGGGCCTTACAGCTTTGGAATTCATGAGTGCATCACCTCCCAATAGCATAGAAGAGGTAAGAGCTATTTACTTAACATTAAAATCAATTAAGTACTTTCATGTTTTCTTCTAGAGAAAAACTCATCTATTTTGTATTGTAGATTTCAGAATATATAAAAAATTGTCAAGATCCAGAAAGTGGTGGAATAAGTGCATGCATAAATCATGATCCCCACATTCTACATACACTAAGTGCAGTACAAATACTTTCTATTTACAATAATTTAACTGCCATTGATATAGATGGTGTAGTAAAATATGTAGCAAGTCTTCAGCTGCCTGATGGTAGTTTTACAGGAGATAAATGGGGTGAAGTTGATACCAGGTTCTCATTTTGTGCAGTTGCTACTTTATCTCTACTGAATAGAATGGATGTGATTGATGTCAACAAAGCTGTAGATTTTGTTTTATCGTGTAAAAACTTTGATGGTGGTTTTGGATCTAGACCACTTTCAGAAAGTCATGCGGGTCTAATTTACTGCTGTGTTGGCTTTTTATCTGTTACAAATAGGTAAATTTTTTATTGTTTTCTATCCATATCTTGAAATTATGTATATAAAATTTGTCAAATTCTTTGTTTATATAGATTAGATGCCATAGATAGAGACACACTGGCATGGTGGTTATGTGAAAGGCAGCTACCATCAGGTGGTTTAAATGGCAGACCTGAAAAATTACCAGATGTTTGTTACTCTTGGTGGGTGTTATCGTCTCTAACAATATTAGGACGGCTTCATTGGATAGATGAAGATTCATTGAAAAATTTCATTTTGGCTTGTCAAGATACTGAAACTGGAGGATTTGCAGATAGACCAGGAGATGTTCCAGATCCTTTTCATACAATATTTGGATTAGCTGCATTATCACTTTTAGGACATGATTCTGTGAAAAAAGTGAATCCTACCTATTGTATGCCACAAGATGTCATTGATAGATTACAGTTAAAACCTCAAATATTATAAAATTAAGTTTTAATATTGATTTTGTGAAACACTCGATTCATTTAATATTTGAAAGTTTGTTAATTTCATGTTCCGAGATGATAAGATGAAACTTTACTTTAAATTATTAAGTTTAAAACCAAAAAGAAGAATAAACTTATACATGCAGTACTTATTACGTAAGACATTGTTGTTTTAGGTTAAATGAGTAAATTTATTAAATATGATCCAATAAATATAATTGTGTGTACATGGTATACAAAAAACACCTATAGATAAATAATTGTATCAGTTATTTCACTAATACCTGATAAACTGAATAAATAAAATCAAACAGAAACGGGCTGAGATTTTTGAGTTAAGATAATTTGTTTTATTAAATGATAAACGCGGCAGTCCTATAAAAACAACACCACTTGAATTTCAATCAATCAATCACTGGATTAGTACCAAAATGGGACCACATTGAATTAGGCAACGTCGATACATGTGACAAGTAACGTGGGTTGTCTACTTTTCGCATAACCATTAGCAATAAAATATGAATGCACCAGCTGGTGTATTCTTTAATTTTTGTATAACGCATGCATTTTTCAATAAGGGCAAGTGAACAATTTATGAGGAATGTATGTATGTATTTTGGGGTGACATTCACTCAGTTTCTGAGGAAAGTCTCAGAAACTAGTAGTTCCTTTAGCCCTATTTCCCGTAGGAATTTTAGGATGTTGCAGGCTTCAACTTAGGCAAATGTTCCTCTTCTATCCAGTAATCTCCCAGGTGCTGTGCTCTAGGATTCTGAAGTGCTGTGCAGTTGGAAAGTATGTGGATGGAGGTTTCTTCTTCCATTCCACAAAATCTGCATTCTTCTTCCTCCACTATTTTGAGCTTTTTCAGGTGCTTTGTCTTCTGTATCCTTTATCAATATTGAACTGGGCGCACTTTCTTAAGGCGTGGATTTCCGCTTGAAAGATACTTGGGGTTTTTCCCAAGCTTTCAGAGTGTTGGGTTCCTGGCCCGAACACTCCTATCCCAGTTCCTTCTATTGCTTTTTATCCATCTATGTACCATTGGATGGCATTCTTTCCAAGTCTGGTAATGGTATTTGGATCCCATTCCTTCTTGTTGTTCAATTACGTAATGAATTTCTTTGAAAAGTTATACTTTTTCATCATACCGTCTTGTGGCATGTCCCAGAGGTTGTCTGATTTCTAAGAAGTGAGGAGGTGTTTTTTTTTAATGATTCCCTCTCTACTTGAAGTACTATATTTTTTTAGAAAAGAAGGGAACAAAACCACTAGGTATTATTATAATGCATGTGAAAATGCTTTTATTTTTATCATTTTGTTTTCTCCACCTCTATCGACCGAACTCGGA
Organism: Galerucella tenella; assembly: GCA_910591685.1. Lineage (NCBI taxonomy): Eukaryota > Metazoa > Arthropoda > Insecta > Coleoptera > Chrysomelidae > Galerucella > Galerucella tenella. Next base: position 20,555 of record CAJUYH010000571.1, read on the forward strand.
ACCTTAATTACTTGAATGCAAAGCAAGAGTGTTTCTTAAAACAAAAAAATAAGCCCCAATTGCCCTTTACAGTCCGGCGCTGGCAATTTACAACATTCTTTTGCGTACGTACGGTCATATAAACCTATATTAATATTTTTATGTTACACAATCACGATTGTGTATACATACCTAGGTACGCTGTGTGAATTATTTAAACAAATTATCATTTGCTTTTGTTTACTAAACATATTTATTATTGAACGTAAAGCTCGTGATGTATCTTTCAAACGATTGGGTATTAGTGTTTAGTTCAAATCGTTATCAATAATTATTGTCTATATAATATTTTTGCATTGTTGTAATTGAATTCCTTGATAACATTTGTATGTTATTTTTTCTTGCGGATGAATTTTGAGCTGAACTAAGAATGAGTCCCGGTGATAAAAGAACTGTGCGAAGATTTGGTCGGTCACTTGATACCTATCTGACGAAAAAACAGTCATTTAAGAATAAATTCAGACCAGGTAGGCTCATTTGAATTTTTATTTGTTATCACCTAAATTTAAAAAAAAATATAATGTAACTTGTTCAGCATACTCATATAAGTACAGGATATTATTTTTAATCGATATACTTAAGGTTATTCAAATGTAAAAACAATTACAAAGAATTTGAACTGCAAATTTAAAAATAATGTTTCAATTTCTACGAATTATTCTGGAAAACAGTGATAGTTTCGTTAAAAAATTGGATAATTGACGTTTTTTAAATTAAATTTTTCTACAAACCCTGTCGTTATAGGCAACCAAACATACAATAAAGGAGAGATTTTGTTATAAGCAAAATTTTATTTCAAGAATTTAAAATGTAGCAAGATTTAATATTGACAATATTGTTTTTTAGTAGTTTCAATTTCTCCATCAATCTCATATTTCAAAAATAGTGCTAGAAATATTAACCGTCGTAATACTGACGCGTCCTTAAAAATTGCCCATCCATTCACAACTTATCAGCTGTATTTGACAACGTCAAATTTTAAAAATGGCGGACATTTTATTGTGAAAAAATAACAACAATGAGGTTCAAAGAACATTTTCAAATGTAGCGTAAATAACTTGATATAATTTTCTAAAGAATTGAGGTATTATCATATAAATGTGTGTGGCAACAAGAGAAATAATGGATTGTATGTTTGAAGCTTGTTTGGAAGCAACTCTGGAGCCAGATGATATTCCAAAAACTACTGAGCCAGTTTGGATCTTGGGAAAAAGATATTTCGCTGTTCAAGGTATTTTACACTTATATATATTCCTACCTTAAATGTTTTTCAAGTTCAAATTTTCACATGATAAAAACTATTAGGATATAAAGTAGAAATAAACTTGACATTTGATAAGTAACCTAGTTATTTATACAGCAGTCAAACGTAATTAACTATTATATTATAAAATGAGATAAAATAGTCTATATTGAAATGTTGATGTTATTTAATATTGAATTAAAGGTGTTGGCTTAAACTTTATTAACCTACAATTTCAATAATAATTCTTTATTTCAGATATCAATAAAATAAGACAAGATATAGTTTCCAAGATCTGGGTAACATACAGAAAAAATTTTATACCCATAGGTGGAAATGAAGGTCTTACATCAGATAAGGGATGGGGTTGCATGTTAAGATGTGGTCAAATGGTTCTAGCACAGGCTCTGGTTTCTTTACACTTGGGAAGAGATTGGCTGTGGGATCCACAATGCAAAGATAACACATATTTAAAAATTCTCAAAAAATTTCAAGAAAGAAGACAAGCCCCATATTCCATTCACCAAATAGCCTTAATGGGAGCATCATTGGGAAAACAAGTTGGACAGTGGTTTGGGCCAAATACTGTTGCACAAGTTCTGAAGTAATAACTTTATTTTCTTTTTCAATCAAGTATCTCTATTTTAATTAATTAATATTACTAAATTATTATAGATCTACTTTATTTAATGTAATTATGTGGAAATGTACATTTATTGAAATATGGTATTGTGTTGTAGGAAATTGGTGAAATATGATGATTGGAGTAGATTAGCAATCCACGTAGCTCTAGACAATACTGTAATAATTTCTGATATAAGTAAGTCATTGTATTTAGTATACTCTGCTTATATCAAGAGGCATGGGTGTTAACTTTCTATAATATTTTATGTCATGTCATTCTTAAAGGGATGTTATTATTTATAAAATTGTATTGAAACTAGTTTTTTTTATTTCAGAGGAATTATGTTTATCAAAGACAAAACTTGATGGTACAAATTTAACAAATTCTGAGTGGAAACCTTTATTACTTATAGTGCCTTTACGGTTAGGACTCACTGAAATCAATCCAATATACATTAGTGGTTTGCAGGTGAGTTATTTTGCATTCTGTGCTAGAAATAAGTAAATTAAATATTTTATGTCTTGCTTTTTAGAAATGTTTCCAGTTTAAACAAAGCCTGGGCGTTATTGGCGGCAAACCGAATGTTGCTTTATATTTCATTGGTTGTGTGGGTAAAGAAGTAATTTATTTAGATCCTCATCATACCCAAAAAACTTGCTTTGTGGAAAATAAAGAAACCGACGAACAAATCGAGGCAGATTTAACGTATCATTGTAAATATGCATCTAGAATAAATATCCTTAGGATGGATCCATCGGTAGCTATGGTAAATTGAATTGTATTTAATAGTATTTACCAAAAAAGTTGATCTGTCAACTTCAAGTATTTTTTATAAACATTTACATTTTGTGAATCAGTGTATACCATCATATTGACAATTGACAGGATTTGATTTATGATTTGTTTGCACCGTCATTGTAACAGTAGTTTAAAATTTAACTATTAGTTATTTTTGAATTTTGGCGTGCATCGCAATTTAACCCACGGTTAAACTCTTTTAAGCCACTGATTTTAGAGGCTTAAATGGTATATAAACCACAGTAGTATGAATTCTAACCTAAAAAACACACAAAACTGATGTGACTAACGTCAAAAAATAACTCGGTGCGTCTAAAAATGGATTTTTTGGTAGAGACATTTTCCTTGAGGATGATAGGGATATCTTGTAAATACCACAAATCTATGAATATTCAACTGAAATTTTAGGGTAGCACCCTCAAAAGACCCTTTTACTGGGAACATTTGTTTCAGTTATTAGTTTATAAATTGTCAAAGTAAAATTATTGAAAACAATTCAAGAGCAAGAGCTTTACAATTACTATCAATCGTTTCAGGGGTAAATTTTAAATAGAGGAGTTTAAATGGCCAAATTGGGTATATTTGGACAAGAAATCGACTGGCACAGTTATTTTTTTGTTAAAATTCTTTTTGAGCATTGAGAGAATACATTTCTAATAATTTAAAGTATCGGTAAAGATTTTTTTCTAATTATACGCCCCACACACAACCACCGGTAATCTAATTTTTTTTATATCCGAAATCTAACCTCAAAATATCATTGTCTGACGAGACTGAAGTTAGGTGTTAGTACCAACCGATTGTAATTTAGCAAAACTTCCCCAGATTTATAAGTTTATTTTAACCAAGAACCCTGGGTGCGAGTGATTGCAATTTAATCGATTATTTAAATTTTAACAGTTTGTTATTTTCAACAGTGAGTTAGCGAATACGGTGCAAGTGGGCATAACAAAACTCTCACTATGTAATAGTAGCTATACTTGATTTGTTGCCTTATCATTTTTATTATTTTAGTGCTTCTTTTGTAAAACGGAAGCAGACTTCAATGACTTTTGCCAAAGGGTAAAAACAGATTTAATAGACCCAGAGAAAGAGCCGATGTTCGAAATTAGTTATAATAAGCCAAAAGAGTGGTCTCCTATATTAGAAAATGCTGTGGATGCTGCAGCTGCATCTTTTGCAGGTAATAACTGACTCATCCATAATCATTCTTTAGAAGTTCAGTGTAATAATTTCTATTATTGTTCATTATGAACCAAAATATATATATCTTTTTTATAGATTTTCAAGGACCTAGTGGTAGATATTTCGATTCCGACCACGAGTTTGAGATTCTTTAATGGTTCCAATGGGTACCAGTGATCGTTATCTAAGCTCGCCAATGTAAAAAAAAGATTTTACTATATTTATTGATTATATGATACAATGTAAGAATGCTTATTACCTAAATGAAATTGATCTGCATTTACATATGTTGTACATACATTGAATATCGATTGTTAATAATGTTTGTATGTAATTATATGTTCATTGGTTTTTTAATTTATATAAATGATACATTTTATTTGTTACGATTTCTGAAAGAATAAAACAATAAAATATTGATACAACATTTATTTCACAGCTAATTACAAACTGAAATAACAACGGTTTAAAATCACAATTATTGTTGGCACTACACACAATCTTCGTACAGATATGTAACAAATAAGAAAAAGAGACCAGCAATTTTGTAACACTGCCGCTTCATTACGGGAGTGTATTTTAGTTCATTTAGAAATAGCCAAATTTAGGGTTAAACAGCTGACAATATAAGAATGAAATGTGCTAATAGCATGTTCCAGAATAAAAATACTATGTCGTTATGCTTTTTAGGATTTGGTAGCACGACTAAATATCCTGTCCAAAAATATCCCCGACCTACAAAAACCCCTCCCATAAAATCCTGTTCAAGAATATCCTTAACTGAAAATATATCTATTCCCTTCCCCTTCTCGGAGACAGTATAAAATTATTTAATATTTATGTCTATCTACAGAGTTCGGAAAAGTCCAGGACCGGACAAATATCGAAGAAAATATAATGAAATGTCTAAGTGGATAGTGATTTTTCTGTGAGACTGGCTATATCTTTTTAATCACTCGGTATATGATAGCAGAACCTTATATTTTCTGAAGGCTTGAAACGTGATCTATTTAGTTTCTTACAACAACTATGCCAAGATCGTTAGTTTGAAATTTAGAGAGAATTGCAGATGTTTTAAAATCAATCTAGCATAAAATTTAAGAAAATTGTAAATTTCACAAAAAGTATAATACCTAGGTATAGGACACGCTTATACCATTCAAAAGAGGACATTTTTTTGAATATGATCAATTATTAAAATACAGGGTGTTCCATTTAAAATAAGCCTGATACTGCACATTGAATGATCTAATGATGAAACTGAAAATTCTGAACACCCTGTAAAGAGATATTTAGTACTCAATCGTGGAATACATTCAACGAATGTCCAACTATTTAGATGTAAAAGAATATTTACTAGAATTTTTTATATCAATGAGTTATTAATGTTCACATTTTCAAAAAAGTCAGCATAACTCGGAACCCTCTGTATTTAGGTATAGGGAACCATTATGAAGGAGTATCATATTTTTTGGGAACAATCAGAAAATGCAATAAAATATAGGGCGTTCCATAAGAAAAAATATAACTTTGATACGCCACACTTTATTGGAACACCCTGTATATTTCAAAATATTTTCAAACTATAGTTTAAAATGGAGTTAAATTTATATGCATTCCACATGAAGTTTTTCGAGAAGGGGGAGGGAATAATATTTTGTTTTTTTTTGCCTTCCCTACCCCAAAATAAAATGTGGGACTTGGGAATATTGTGCTTGTTGTTTTAAAGTTTCCAAATATTATTTATAATAATTAAATTAAATTCAGGGATATTTTTGGAAAAGGTTTTTTTAATTTAGAGATAATATTGGAGGGGTTATTACGGGGTGGGTTTTGTTTGGCAGAATATTTTTGGACATAAAAACGTTTCTTTGATTAAGGACTTGAAGAGTCTGAATCTGCGCATCTACCCAAAATACTAGAGCTCCTGCTCTATTATTAAAGTTGCTAATTGTACGAATTTTGGTTTTGATAAAAATATAAAATGCAAATAAAAAATACACCCCCTAAAAATGATTGCCTATTTTTCCATCACACATTTTTTTTCAATTTTATGTTTAGTAATTATCAAAAACATGTAAACAATATCACAAAAAATGCATTATACCTAAATATATAAAAGGCTCATTGACATCACAATTAAAAAGTTAACAATTCCCACAGAAAATTTGATAAGCAATTCAGTCAAATTCTTGTAAAGATAAAAAGTCACACAAGCTGCTCAAGTGAGCTTAATTTTATAAAAGTATTTTCACAGATTATAGCTAGTGAAATGTAAGAACCTTCTTTGTACTATGATTAATTCAAGTAATATTTTGACTTTTCCAACTCAATAGTACTAATAATACAATAAATAACATTAAAATTAATAATTTCAAACTGTAATGGGTACATTCCAAGAACTTTAAACAAAAACAAACCCAAAATAATTTCAACAATATTTTGAAGTATAATTAACAGGGAGCCCTTTTATTTAAAAGAATGACAGTTCAATTTATGCATTAGCTGTATATTTGCTGAAAGTGTGATTTTGAAAATTAATAATAATAACAGTTATGTTGTCCAATGATCCTCTATAGTATGATTGTAAGGTTAAACTTTTAGCACCATAATCAGGCTCATTTAATCTTTCCTTGACAAAATTTACAGCTTCTTCATTTGAAAATGTATCCCACAATCCATCTGACGCCAAAACTATAAACGACGGTTTGTGATCTTTCAAATCAAAAGTTAAAATATCTGGATCGGCAATAACTAGTTTTTTATCTTTTAATGGATAATCTCCAAGTGCCCTACTTGTAGCTAATATTCCAGCCACTCGCCAAACTCCGTTGAAGGTGACAAAACCACCAGCTGCTTTGATTCTTTTATGTTCTCTCATTTGTTGAGGTTTGTGATCAAATGATAATGGAATAGCACTGCCTTTTACGTCACACATTACTCCTCTGGAGTCCCCAACATTTGCTACTATTAGTCTAGTTCCTTCGAGGATGGCTATTAAAGCAGTAGTGCCTGCAACATCAAAACTCTTTTTTGCGATTTCTACCAAAGTTTCATCAGCAGCTAAAACTTCGTCAGTTAATAATTTTTCATAATTGACAGTACCAAATTTATCGAAATAATTAGTAACAGGAACTTTTTTAAAACTTGGAGTTGTTTTAAGTGGTCTTGAGCCTTTAGTAATAGGTTGGATACTATCTAATTTAGATAATAGCTGTACATCAGTAATTTCCTTAATACCTTTACATTCATCAGTTGTTGAACTAATTCTGCGAAAACTTTTTCTACGCTCCATGGAAGTAGGAGTGACTGGCTTGTCTGGTTCCATTTTATCACTTTCCTCTTTTTCTTTTGGTACTTTTTTTGTCGGTTGTCCAGCTATTATATCTTTGATTTCAATAACTTTATTAAGCAAATTTTGGATAAGTTTTTCTTTTGCATAATTAGCAGCAAATTCACCACCATGACCATCAAATACAGCAAATAATGCAACCCCTGTATTATTTATATTATCATTAATAACAAACCTATCTTCCATTTTTGGTCTTCTACCTTGTACAGCATATGCAGCCACTGCACCTACTTTCATTTGCCAACTGGATTTCTCTACATCTGTGTTACTGAAGAAATTGAGTCTTTCAATTTTTGATCTGGTCCCTGATCTTCCAATATACTGGAATCTACCTAATAAATTACGACTCCATTCATCTACTGCTTGAATATAAACCAGCACAAACAAAACTAAAGCTCCAAAAATGACAAGTTCAGGTTTCAACACATATAATTTTAGTAGTCTCCAAATATAGGAGGAAAATGTAACATGGGATAGTTTTAAAGGGACACTCCATGCTATTCGAGACATAATTTTCATGTGGGAAACATATGTTTGGTAAAATATTTTATCATCTAGTTCGTCTTCCATCTTACAAATCTTTGGTAGATTTAGTAACACAGGTCGTTATTTAGGACGGCATTTCGTTGCGTCAGTTACTCTAAAATCAGCCACAACAAACTATAATTAGACTCGGTTTAAGGAACAAAAATATGTATGAAAGCAAAAAGGAAATAAAAACTATAATTATATACATTCAATATTAAATTTTGAAAACTTGTATGAATTAAGTATACACGATTTAACCTTGACTTTTAACTTACTTGATATTATCATAGCAAACCTTATATTAGCAAAATGCATAATACTTATATACTTTCTAGAGAGTTTATAGTTGTATTTTAATAAACATATATAATAATATGGTAATACCTTAATTTGAAAAGTACTTCAAATTTGTGTGAATCGTTTTTTATATGAAAATTTCTTTTGCACCAGGTGGGAATATTTATTTTTATAAATGTTCAAAGTTGCACTACTGTGAATATGATATTGAATTCAGTCCGTTGGCTTTAATCACAGCTTTAATTTTCGTTTGATATTTCAACTAATATCGTATATATTTCCTATATTTGTTTTTGTTATTTATTTATATAAGATTATTGAAATACATTTATTATAATTTACATGGTAATATTGGTAACACTTGTTGTTGACATGAAAATTATGATCTGTCAAATATTGACAGTTGACGTTATAAAAACGGTTCGTTAAAAGCTATTAGAAGGATATCTATAATGAACCTTGAAATATATTTAAATTGTATTTTATTTGATGTATAACATCATCATATCTTATAACAACGCAAAAAGTTTTAATGAAAACATTACATTCTACCATATATCCATATAACTTGATAACTGTATAGCTTGTATTTTGGTACTGCAATGCTCTTTACATGTTCGGTCGATTAGGAGGAAGTTAAATGAAATGGGTGTAAATAATGTCAAATATAACTTATTTGTTTATAATATCATGTGTTAGTGTCAAAAATGAGTGAAAGGAAGTTTGCCCGTGGTTTAACAAAGCCCGGAACTGCAGCTCAACTGAGGGAAACTGTCTCACAAGTTGTTAGAGAAACCTCCGTGCAAGTGAGTATAGAATATTGAAAAAAGTTTACATTATATACATACATTTCAAATTGGCTAATGCCATTATAGGTTAACTGAATTTATAGTTTGAAGGAATCTATTTTTACTCATAAATATTACACCCACTTTCAGTAGAGCACTAATTTTCAAATAAAGGCTCTCACTTGATGAAACTTTAGCCTGTTTCTATATAAAAATGCCTTCAGTTTATAATTTATATTGTAGTATAATAGCAAATTTATTTCTACATGAAAACATTTTTTTGGCACCTATTCGGCTATTCATAATCATTTTATTTAATCATGTCCAAAATAAATTAATCTACGCATACTACATTTTGTATACCTATATTAAACATTCAACCTTAAATCTATTTGAAAAGGTTTATGCTTTAATTTTTATTGATAATATTTAACACATTTTTCTGTTGGCTAATAAATTTATTAAAATTAACATATTCTTATTAATTACCATAAACTTTTACACAACTGGTAAAGAAATATTGCATATTTATTCTGCCAGATGATCTGGTATGTGTTAGTAATAATATCTAGAAGATATGAATATGTATGAATATAAATATTATCCTGAAACTTCATTTATATTGGTTTCTTATTAGCTATAAGCTATAACCTGGGTATATATAAAAACAATATAAGTTATAATACATATTTGTAATTCTTTATTAAAGGTATTTAACCACAATTGCTATTTAATTGAAATTGTTATCTTCTATAATGGTTTTTAGATGTAGCCATAATTTTTGTTTTATTGTGTAATTACCTTTCACCATAAAATAAAATTTAAATTTCTCAATTGATATTGCTTTGTTATCTTTATTTTTCGTAGTATATAGTATTATTCAAAGAATTAATCTTGAATATTATTAGTAATTAAGCACCAAGCTGCTCCTTTTTGTTCATTTAATCATCAATAAACAAATATGTTGACTGATAATTCACATTTATCATTTGGTATACATTTCCTGTGTTGAATCACTGTATTCTTTTTTTTTCTTTGTTATCTATTACTGAATACACAAAGTTAATAGTATTTTCCAATTATATAGGTGTCCCTTATTGTAACTGGAAGTCAATTATCTTGAATTGAAATTACATCTCAGTACTGAGATTGAATATTGCATTTAAACCTTGGAAAATATGAACATATGTGATGAAATATTTAAAAAAAAATTTAAATTAGCTTTAGCATTGTTACCACATGCTCAGTATAGTATCTATAATATATTAGGCATTATAAGAATTACAATTCTATAACATAAGAAAACCAATGTAAAGAATTTAAAAAATGTTGTTTATAATAAATGCTTTTTTCAGAATAAACCTTTCCGGGTGGAGCCACTGGATTTTGAAAAATTTGTTATCAAAAATAAAACAGTTCTTCAAAATGACCCCGAGAGGGAATTGTTACTGTATCCACCAGATGATATTTCTGTAAGTAAAAACGTGGAAACCCTTCAAAACTAAATAATATGAATCTTGTTAAATCCTTTTTCACAATATTTTTAGAACTTTTCAAATGTTTTGTTTTTTTCTAGCAAGTTGTGTTACCAAGAAGATTCCGCACTTTATCGCCAACCTTTCCTTCATCAGAAGAAATCGATAATTGTAATTTACTTACAAAGCAATGCATAAAAAATTATTCTTCCAATTGGAATTTAATTCATTACAAATACAGTGCATATTCTGGTAGCTACGCTGATCTTCCAATAAAACCTCAGGAAAAGAAAATCGACGAAGAAATTTACGAGATTGACATTGACACAGATGCTGTAGATGATCTGAAACCTAGATTAGATAATATAACAAAAGAGGGATTCTTATTGAAGGGACCAGAAATTGGATCGGAACGATCTTTTGTCAACATTGGCTCAAAAAGTTTTAAAAGAAGATACTGTTATTTACGACAAGAAGTAGATGGTACATACATTTTAGAAATGTACAAAGATGAAAAGAAAGGTGAAGCTAAAGTTACTATAGTGATGGATTTTTGTACCGATGTAGTTAAGGTGAGAAAATTTATCCGTACTTGAGGTTTTGTTGTTTGTGCTGTATCATTGAATGTTTCTATCATTTTTTTCAGAATTCAAAACGAGGGCGATTTTGTTTTGAATTAAGAATGACTTCTGGTCATAAATCGTATCTATTGGCGTCAGAAAATGAAACTGATTTCAAAGATTGGTTGACTAAATTGAGTTCAGTCTTACATCAAAACAAAATTCAAGAAGAAAAACGTGCTGCTAGTCTGGAACGGGGTGAGAATATTATTTAAAAATATATAATTCGATATAAACTAAAACATTTTTTAATTTAAAAATTTTAACCTACGATTTTCTTGACATTTGACATAGGCTGGTTTTTTTGGTATGAACCATAGAAATGAATAACAAGAGAGCTGTTAAACGTGTAGCGTTCTGTGGCATAAAGTTACCACAGGAGGATCTGCTTGCAGGGCCCGTATTCTTAAGGGACTAGTGAGAATCTCACCAATGATATAGGTGTATTGCATGGTTGCCTAAAACATGAGAGTTTCAAATTTGTCGTATTTTTAAAGGAAATAGTGAGATCTTCTGACCGCTTTTGGCGAGATTCTCTATCGGTCCGAACCATGAAAGATTGAATCTCTCTTGTTTCAGGCAACCCGTAATGCATTAATCTCATTGGTGAGATTTTCACTAGTCCCTTAAGAATACGGGTCCAGCTCTAATCCGATGTTGCCAGTTGCATTAGATTGTAGGCAACCAAGTTTACATGTGGATGTGGAAGGAAACACAGACCAGATATGAAGGAAATTGTATATATTTTTCGAATTGTGTGTTAATTCTGTTTTATCAAATATATTATGCTCTGCGTCTAGTTTTCTCTCGTTACTTATTTGATTTATAAGCACATGTAAATAGTTTTTGAAAAAGGGGAAGGGAAAATGGTCTGTGAGGAAAATTATTGAGATTTATCGCTTCCCGGTCCATTGACACAGATCAAAGTAAAACTATGTATAAAAATATCAGAAAATAAGAAATAGAAAACTAAAAAAAACAATAAAACCCAGGTCCAAACCGGGCTTCGCAATTAGGACCTCTGGGTTGTGAGCTCAGTATGCTACCTACTGGGCTAATCTCCTCACATTCAGGCACATCGAATAGAAGGTTAAAGGCTGCATGGACACACGCGCACCTCAACATGCGGAGGAAAAACAACAGGGCTGGCAACATCGGATTAGATGGCTCCAGACAAGTGCTCCTGTTACCACTAGCTTCTATCTTGAGCTGAGTTCGGAATGGTTAAAAGTGTGGCACTATTGACACTGTTGCGTTCGTTAATTGGTCAGAGAAAATATAGTGCACAATTATTGCGTTTGGTACAAAATGGTGGTGTATTAAGTGTTACACACTGATCACTCCATCCTTACACCATCAGCACGTGACTAAACTTTGCACTAAACGAACACTACACTATCACCGCACCAAAAATCCATTCCTAACTCACCTTTGGTTACATGAATGAAATATTACTTGAGACGCGGGCTTTTTAAATTTGAGTCGATTAAATAGAAATAAATAAATTCACGTTTTTCTGTTTTTGTGTAGAACGCAGTACACCTCCGCCCTCACCTCAAATTCAACCTTTCGGAACTCTCAAAGGACTCGAACAGAGCATGAACCCTCAATTAATGAAATACGCCAGAGAGACTGACCATAGTATAGCAAATTTACGAAAAGAAAACCGCCATAAACTTTTCGAACTTCATCCGAATTTAGCGATGAACATAAAATCTCAAAACTCTAGTCAGGAACAAATAGAACCGTATAGAGAAATATTTGGATACAGAGTGTTTTTAAAATTTGAAAATATAAGGTTAGTAATTGTTTAATTTTATTACAAATTTTTATTTGTAATGATTATTATTGGTTATTAGATTAAAATTACAAGTTGTCGATGATAGAGAGAATCTTTGCCAAGTAGAACCATACCACACAACCTTGTGCCTCTTCGATGCCAAAAATGGTAGAAAATTGACTGAAAATTTTCATTTTGACGTAAACAGTAGCAACATTAGAAGTACTTTTAGTAACGGCATTGCCAACGACTCAAATAATGTAAAATTGGGGCTTCCTGCTAATTTGCATTCCGAATGGCTGTTTTACCCTCGACAGGCATTGCTCAGTATCGCAAACCCCCATCCGGATATTTTTCTAGTTGTTAGGATAGAAAAAGTTCTTCAAGGAGGAATTGGACAAACGTCCGAACCGTATGTCAAAGCCAATAAAGATCCCAGAGTTAGTCAGAAAGCTTATAAAAATATCGCCATGTGTTGCCAGAGACTTGGAAAGTACAGGATGCCGTTTGCTTGGGCTGCCAGACCCGTTTTTAGGTAAATAAACATATTAAGTCGAACTCATAATTTGTTTTAAACTTTTTTACGTTTATTTTTAGGTTATATAGTAACGAACTAGATTCTACATCAGACTTTCACGCCATTTATAGACAAGAACCAAATAAAATGACTGACGAAGAAATGATAAAGTTACTTTCCGATTATAGAAAACCGGACAAATTCAATAAGTTTACTGTGATTCCCGGATCTTTTGAAATTAAAATGTCTACCATAAGTGATCTTCCACCAAGTGAGTTTATTATTAAATTCAATATTTATCCACGTAAATAATATTTTTTTTATATTTCAGATACATTATCCACTTCCTTAGCCCCTTTAAAACCATTTCCACTACCTCCAACCAATGAACCAACCATAGAAATAGCCGAATTAGAAGGATTGTCCGATAAAGATATCAACCCATATACAACGGTTATTAATCATCTTTATGTGTATCCCTTAAGTCTTAATTTTGATATGCAAAAAACGTTTGCTAGAGCTCGAAATCTTGCCTGTGTTATAGAACTTAGAGATTCCGACAATGAAGAAGCTAAAGGCTTACAGGTAAATACTCTTTCCATAAATATTTTACTAGATTGTGAAGTTGTAATGGATGTATTGTCGATGAATACTTCCTTAGATTATAAGTGTTGAAGGGCCTCTGAATAGGTGGTGTTGCGGGTCACTTGGAGGATCATCTCAAGAGGAATGAAACAACTACTTCTAGAACTGGGATATGTTTGATTTATTTATGAAATACATTACACTACATACTAATCTAATACTGCATAAGTATAAACCTAGCCGTATAGCATACTTATATGTAATGGTTAATTAATTATTACTAGTAGGTGACTATTCAACTATGTAGAATAGTCTTCTTCAATTATTCTGTATATACTACTTCTTTTGATCAATACTGAAAGTATATTTATATAACCGGTCAAGTTCGAGCAAAACAGATAAACATAGATAGATAGATAGATAGATAGATATTTATTTCGTACTAGTGACAAGATACATTTTTAGAAAAAGATGTATACATTGTATGGTACATGTCAAAAGTTCTCTGTAAAAATGTAATATAAGATATAATTAAAAATTAAAAATTTAAACGGATAAAAACAGTTAAAATCCACAATGTTAAACGTTCTCACATGTTGTATAATGTTAATATTCACCAAGCTATATTTAAAATAGTAACAAACATATTAAGAGTAAAAAACAAATGTATAACACATAAACAAATATAAAAAGATATGAGTGGAACATTGAATCAAAAATTCAAAAATGTATCGCTAATTATATCGTCTATACTATATGGTTCCGCAGATATGAGACACTTCTTTATAGTCTTTTTAAATTTATGTATGGAGGTAATATCTCGTAGTTCTTTAGGTAGTAGGTTAAACGTTAACAAACATCTATATAAGCAACCCTTCTCAAGTAATGATGTTTTATGGATAGGGTATCTGAAAATATGTTTCTGTCTCGTATGATACTCATGTGTAATTGTATAATCTGAGAAGTATTTCCTATTTCTATACACATAACAAAGACACTCATAAATGTATATACCAGGTACTGTTAATAAATTTAAAGATTTAAAATATCCCCTACAGCTTTCACGTAGTTTTAAGCCAGCCAAAATTCTAACTGCCCTTTTCTGAAATACAAAGACAGTTTGACTGTGTGAACCACCCCAAAAAACAATTCCATATGTCAACGATGAATATAAATTCCCATAATATGCTGTTATCAATGTATCTTTGCTAACTACTTTTTTTAATTCCTTTAAAGAATAACAATTTCTACTTAATCTACCACAGAGCAGCTGTACATGTTTCATCCAGCTCATGTGCTCATCTATTGTGACCCCTAGAAACTTTATTTCTGACGAAAATGTAGTTACATTATTGTTAATCTCAATATTATTAGGATACATAATTCCATCACGACTGTGTTTAAATAGAATGCATTGTGTCTTTTTGTTATTCATGATTAAAGAGTTCCCTTCAAACCATTCAACCATTTTTAAAATTACGGATGTTGTCTTAGTTTTCATTTCATTATAATTATCTCCAACAATGAGTACATTTGTATCATCAGCATAATTTGTTAGTATAGTTGTTTTATCATTTAAAAACAGTTCTAGATCATTTATGTAGAGTATGAACAGGATTGGACCAAGTACACTGCCCTGAGGCACACCCAGTGTAACTTCTCTGGCACTAGAAGTATATTCAGAAGAGTTTGTTTTAATGCAGACTTTTTGAGAACGATTTGTTAAATAAGATTGAAACCAATCATAGCATCTACCCCGAATTCCCATTTTTTCCATTTTGTTAAGCAATAATTGATGATTCACACAGTCAAATGCCTTTGATAAGTCCAAAAAAACTCCAAGGGCGAGACTACCATTATCAAGGGCATCTAGAATTCTCTCAATAAAACTGAAAGCAGCAGTTATAGTAGATTTTGCTTCTCGGTATCCATGTTGATTCGAAGCTATGATCTGGTTCTTATTTAAAAAATTAACTAATCTTTTTCTCATAGCAATTTCAAAAACTTTGGAAAAAGTAGAGAGGAGACTAATTGGTCTATAATTTTCTACTAATAAGGTATCTCCATTTTTAAAGATGGGCTGTACAATTGCTACTTTCAGTCTAGATGGGAAAACTCCACTCGAGAATGATGAATTTACATGTGTCAGTGGTTCTAAAATAAATGTCGCTATTTTTTTCAACAAAATATTACTGATACCATCCTCACCACTGGATCATTTATTTTTCAAACCATTTATAATTTCTAGAATTTCAACATCATCCACCTCGGATAAGTACATAGATAATAGATTGTTGTTTATATGATCTAGGTTTCTGTTTTTTACCGAAGAGTCTACAAGATTTGTGGCCACTGTCACAAAATATTCATTAAAAATGTTAGTTGCAACGGATATAGATGATATTGTTTCATTATTTGACTTAATTCCAGTGAAAGTTTCTTGTGTTGATTTGCTGAGGCCTTTCTCAGTTTTTATTATATTCCAGATGGTCTTACTTTTGTTATGCGAGTCAGAAATTTGTCTGTCATAGTAATCCCTCTTTTCCTGTAAGACAAGATTAGTGTAATACGTTTTATAATTATTATATGCCTGTTTGGTTATATGATTATGAGTATAAAGTTCAAACATTAAATTTAAGGTATTTTTGGCAACAGAAATTTTGGTAGTCATCCATTTGCATCTTTTATTTGATAACTGCTTAACCTGTTTTACAGGGAAAGACGAATTAATATGATTTGTTAATATTTGAATGAAATAATTATACTTGTCGTCAACTGTTGATCCCTCATATAATTGTTGTTGTCTTGCACCACGCTTGAACATGACAATAACCTTCTTTATTTATATTTATATAATAATGCAATGTATTGTTATGATTCATTCCGACCATAAAATAAATACAGTTTTATTATCCCATAAAATTATTTGATACAGCTTGTATGATAAAATTACAAATTATTTGATTTATAAAAGTTATTTAATTAATAGATCGAATACACCCTATAGAGTACAATTTAATAGAAGTCTCTTACAACACTAGAACAAAATAGCATCAATAATCTTAACTAATATCAACCAATCAAAAGATGTGACTGTCAGATGTATTGTAAAATATAAACACAAATGCAATTTAATATTAATTACTGATTTTAAAAATTACTCTGTTATTAATATTTCCAATTTCCTGTACATATTTTAACATAATAAGTTTAATTTAAGTAAAATTATTTCAATGTGTCAAATCATGAAAAACATTGATATCAAATAGAAATTCGTTAATGTAACAAAAGAAAATAAAGGATGAGGATTGGAGGATGGTAACCAAGAGGAAACTAGGGGGTTGTTGATAGAAGAAATGCGAGAGGGTGACAAGAAAAAAATAAAATGAAAAGGAGATGCAGAAATTAAACTGCTGAGTAAACAAATATTAGTGCTTGATTCATTAGGAAGGACTGTAGAATAGTTGGTCCATATTTCCAATGATTCTATAACAAATATTACAAGAATTGGTAAGTCAAATCTATACAAATTTAAGAAACTTACCTGAACGAGTTGAAGCAGTCCAATTGGAACCAGACGTCTATACACCAATTTTATAAACAGTACCTAGTACGTGTAGCTATTTTTGATTCCCGTTTAGTACAAAATTTAACCCACCACCGATTTCTTTTCCTGGAAGGCAGATAGGACAAAACAATTCTTTGAAAGAGTGCAACAATGTTCTAACAGGTTATAAGTGATTTTAAAGGTTATTTCCCATAAATAAAACATCAGTGATTAAATAAGATAGATTTAGGTTGTTCAATTAGCATAATATATTCTTTTACCTTATAAAGGGTGACGTCATTCTTAGATTTATGTAGAAATTTCGTTCACATTTCATTTTCGTCATATCTAAGACCGTTTTCGCCATTTTAAATAATTTCACATAAATTACACTATTGCCATTTCGTAGAAGAAACGAGATTTCTTTTCACATTGTTGCCATTGTTAAAGACAACATAAGAAAACTTATTTGATATTAATAACAGACGTATTGATTATAACTTAATTTTGTTGAGGGAATTATAATAAATAAAAGTTTAGACGTTTATTAATCTGTTCAAAATTGCAAACAAAAAAAACAAGTTTTTGAGTAATAATCCAAGAGAGACAATACTATTGGTGATGGTGGTTGCCTGTTCTTGAACTCTCCCTTAGTTTGAGACGTTTCATGTAAACCGACTGAGCGAAGTAATTATTTACATACATAAAAGAAAAGTTTTGAGAAGTAAAGGTAAATTTAAACAATATTTGTATCATTGTTAGCCGGAGCAAAATTAGAATAATACATGCATAGACAACACGCAATACACATATAACTCATATACACTCAAATAAATAATTCATCACACCACACATTTTAGATTCATCACACCAAAACAAAACCATATCAGTATATTAGGCCAAAAGGCATGATCCTTGATAAATCACTGACATGGAAGGCTCATCTTGATAGTCGCCTAAACAAGGTGACAAACACGTATTGGGCCTGTAGGAGAGCCATTGGTCCGAGGTGGAGACTGACCCCCCAAAACGATCATATGGTTCTATAGAGTGATCATGCTGCCTATGCTCACATATGCGGCTCTGGTCTGGTGGCCAAGGGTAACCTTGGTCACGGCTAGATCGCAACTGACACGCCTTCAAAGGGTGGTCAGTCTGGGTGCAACTGGCTGCATGAGGACTACACCAACTGCTGCGATGGAAGTGATCCTTGGTCTTCGGCCTCTTCACCATGTGATCGAGGCTGAGGCGGGGAGGGCATTCCTTCGCTTGAAGCGTCTGGGATACGTGCGAAGAGGGGAAGAGTGCAGACACGTCAAGAAGCTCCGGCTCCTGGAAGATATTCCAGTTCTGGCTCGAGCGGCTGACGAATGCTTGCGTAAGTACTACTTCGCAACCCCATACAGGGCTATGATCCAGGACAGAGAATCCTGGGGAAAGAGACGAATACACAGCCTCACGGGACCGTCTGGTTCACAGATGGCTCATGCTCTGGTGACAGAGCAGGGGCTGGAATTTACTCTAGGAACCCAAGGACACAAATCTGTGTACCATTGGGTGATGGTATATCTGTGTATCAGGCCGAGATATACGCTATCTTGGAATGTGCGCAGATAAACCTAGACAGAGGTTATGTGGATCGACACATAACCAGTCAGGCAACAATTAAAGCCCTGAGTGGATATACCATCAACTCAGAACTTGCTGATCTTGCAAGTCGGAACGCAGTGCGGCTAGAATGGATTCCGACCCACTCTGGTTTTGAAGGCAACGAAATGGCGGATGCACTGGCTGCGGAAGGGGCGGCAGCTCCTTTCTGCGGCCCGGGCCCGACCCTCGGCCTAACAAAACAAACAATACGTAAGGAGACGAGGAAGTGGCTGAGGAACCAGCACCTCGCTCATTGGAATGCTCTGCAGGGTCCAAACTTCTACTGAAGGGATGGACTGATGGACACGCTGGGGCAGCTATTGAACTACCAAGGAGTAGGTTGAGGCAGATAGCAGGACTCCTAACAGGGCACTGCTGTGTGAGGAAGCACCTCTACAACCTAGAAGTAGAGGAAAGTTCCCCATGTAGGGGTTGCGGCATGACTGATGAAACGTCAGTCCATGTTCTTTTAGAGTGTCCACACTGGGCTGTATTACGCAGGCGAATCTTCGGAGTCCCTGTCATGGCCCCTGGAGATACAAGCAGGCATCCACTGAAAAAGGTTGTGGCCTTTATTGAAGGGTTCGGCTTCATGGATGTCTAGGTAGCAGGAATGGCACAATGGGACCGCCAGTGGCCTCAGTGCCGGAACCTTGACTTTAGCTTGTCTAGGTCAAGGCTCGCCTGCACATTCAGTAGTAGTAGTATGGAAGATCTCAAAATTCTCAAAGTCACATATCTTCAGGTCTTAAGTCTTTTATTATAGAAAACATGCTTAATTTGTATTGCAGGCTGCACAATATTTTGAAAATATTGCATATAATAAGTAATAAACGTTTGATTCTAGTGTATTTATGGAAGGCCTGGACAACCCTTATTGGTATCACAAACGTCCTGTGCCGTCCTGCATCACAACACTTATCCAACTTGGTACGAAGAAGTAAAAATACGACTTCCGACAAACATACTTTTTTCTCATCATTTATTATTTACTTTTTACCACATTTCCTGTGATATTACCAAGAAAAGAGAAAACGGTATAGAGACATGCGTTGGTTTCGCTTGGTTACCATTATTACAAAAAGGAAGACTTTGTGTGGAAACGCAAATAATTCCTGTAGCAGCCAATTTATTGCCGGGATATTTGTCAATACATCCATTCGGTTTAGGCAAAGGAGTAAGTATGTTTGTTACTTTTAGGTGATGTACGTAATTATTTATTTTGTTTTTAGAACGCCGGACCAGAAATCAATTGGATCGATGGACAAAAACCGATTTTTACCATCGGGTTTAATTTAGTTTCTACAATAAACACAAAAGATCAACATTTGTTCAACCTTTTCAATCACGCAGAACGATTAATAGATCTTAAACCCACTTCTCTACCTTCCGAAGGAGAAACTTGTAAGATTTTGAAAGCTTTACACGCCATACACTTAACGACGCTCATAACTTTTTTACCGACAATTTTTAACCAACTTTTTACACTCTTAGTGATTACGAATAGCGAAGAAATAGGTATAAATATTATTAGAGTTTTGATAAATTTGGTGACGATGATATATGATGTCAAACGTAAAGAGGTACTACAAGCTTACGTGAAGTACGTTTTTGTTTCACCTGATAGCAAGAAACACACGACCGTACACGAAGAAATGTGTCGCCATCTTCCGGTTATTTTACATCCGAATAACACCGATTTTTTGGTGGTTAATAAGTTCATGCACCATTCCGATTTCTTTTTTGAAATCATCAACAAGAGTCTGGCACAACATTTGCTCACTTCCGGAAGAATTAAGGTATTTATTTTGTAACTAACCCCTGTATAAATTATGTTGATTATTAATATTATTAACCTTCTCAAAATTAGACAAAATCATACATTAATGACCCCTCTTAATGCATGATTTACATTAAACAACGATTTTTCTACAGGCAACCCAACGCACATTTTATACATTATATTTATGTTCGACAGTTACCTGTGGTGTTGGCAACCAAATATATGTTACCGTGAAAGACCGAAATCTGGTGAATGTCGAGATACACCGGTGAATGTCAACATTCTCAATGTTGCTTGACGTATGTCCGAAATATTGTTGAAATTTCATTATTAAAAAAAAGAAAAAGAAAAAAAAAATAGATGGGAAAGGGACTGTTGAACTCAAAACAAACAGTAGAACATAAAAATGTAAAATGAAATATAAAAAATAAGAACAATATCTTATTTATTGCAACAACTTAAACTACCGTGGCACTTTGAATTGCACAAAAGTTCCTTGCTTTTACAGCTGCATTTAGTCGGGAAAGTAACTTTTCCTTACAAATTACGAACTGATTACGGGTGAAAAGCTGCTTCAAGGTACCATTTTTGTTAGCTAATCTATAAAAGTGAATCCTCTATTCCAACAACAACCTCTAACACATTTCGAGGGTCTGTACGACCACGGTCGACATCAGGGATTTGAATTCTTACGGTATCACCAATTTGGGCAGGAGGAAACTTTTTTTTTAGGTTCGCAACATTTTTGTTGCTTG